>ML102097.1:36583-50813 GCA_003697995.1 Taxidea taxus jeffersonii | reverse complement strand
TACAGGAATTCAGTAAAGTGTCAGGATATAAAATCAATGCACAGAAATCAGTTGCATTTCTTTACACCAACAACAAGACAGAAGAAAGAGAAATTAAGGAGTCAATCCCATTTACAATTACACCCAAAACCATAAGATACCTAGGAATAAACCTAACCAAAGAGGCAAAGAATCTATACTCAGAGAACTATAAAGTACTCATGAAAGAAATTGAGGAAGACACAAAGAAATGGAAAAATGTTCCATGCTCATGGATTGGAAGAATAAACATTGTGAAAATGTCTATGCTACCTAAAGCTATCTACACATTTAATGCAATGCCTATCAAAATCCCATCCAACTTTTTCAAAGAAATGGAACAAATAATCCTAAAATTTATATGGAACCAGAAAAGACCTCGAATAGCCAAAGGAATATTGAAAAAGAAAGCCAAAGTTGGTGGCATCACAATTCCAGACTTCAAGCTCTACTACATAGCTGTCATCATCAAGACAGTATGGTACTGGCACAAAAACAGACACATAGATCAATGGAACAGAATAGAGAGCCCAGAAATAGAACCTCAACTCTATGGTCAACTAATCTTCGACAAAGCAGGGAAGGATATCCAATGGAAAAAAGACAGCCTCTTCAACAAATGGTGTTGGGAAAATTGGACAGCCACATGCAGAAAAATGAAATTGGACCATTTCCTTACACCACACACGAAAATAGACTCAAAATGGATGAAGGACCTCAACGTGAGAAAGGAATCCATCAAAATCCTTGAGGAGAACACAGGCAGCAACCTTTTTCGACCTCAACCGCAGCAATTTCTTCCTAGGAACAACGCCAAAGGCAAGGGAAGCAAGGGAAAAAATGAACTATTGGGACTTCATCAAGATCAAAAGCTTTTGCACAGCAAAGGAAACAGTCAACAAAACCAAAAGACAACTGACAGAATGGGAGAAGATATTTGCAAACGACGTATCAGATAAAGGGCTAGTATCCAAAATCTATAAAGAGCTTAGCAAACTCAACACCCAAAGAACAAATAATCCAGTCAAGAAATGGGCAGAGGACATGAACACACACTTCTGCCAAGAAGACATCCAGATGGCCAACAGACACATGAAAAAGTGCTCCACATCACTGGGCATCAGGGAAATACAAATCAAAACCACAATGAGATACCACCTCACACCAGTCAGAATGGCTAAAATGAACAAGTCAGGAAATGACAGATGCTGGCGAGGATGTGGGGAAAGGGGAACCCTCCTACACTGTTGGTGGGAATGCAAGCTGGTGCAACCACTCTGGAAAACAGTATGGAGGTTCCTCAAAAAATTGAAAATAGAGCTACCTTATGACCCAGCAATTGCATTACTGGGTATTTACCCTAAAGATACAAACATAGCGATCCAAAGGGGCACATGTACCCGAATGTTTATAGCAGCAATGTCCACAATAGCCAAGTTATGGAAAGAACCTAGATGTCCATCAACAGGTGAATGGATAAAGAAGAGGTGGTATATATATACAATGGAATACTATGCAGCCATCAAAAGAAATGAAATCTTGCCATTTGCAATGACATGGATAGAACTAGAGCGTATTATGCTTAGCGAAATAAGTCAACTGGAGAAAGACAACTATCACATGATCTCCCTGATATGAGGAAGTGGAGATGCAATGGGGGTGGGGGTTAAGGCAGTAGGAAAAGAAAAAATGAAACAAGATGGGATCGAGGGGGAGACAAACCAAAAGAGACTCTTAATGTCATAAAACAAACTGAGGGGGTTTGGGAGAGGGTGGTGGGGTTACATTATATGTTTAAATAAAAAAACTTAAAGAAAAAAAAAAGATGTCTTTGATCCTCAAGTCTGACCACAAGAACATAGAATCATTCTAAACTCACTTACGAATATGATTTTTTTTTAAAACCTAAAGTAAAATATTAGCTTAATTGTTTCATTTGCTTATTCTCAACTCAGGAACATAAAACAGTTTTTATATTTCTCCAACTTCGTTCTGATCACTTTGGGTTATTAAAAGTCAGTCTAATTTAGTATTTCAATTCCACATGCTAGCTGAGGCTTTCCCTTTCACTGTCTAGTTAGTCTATGGACACTGTGGGAGCTGAAGTGGAAGAGGAGTATGGCCAGTGAGTGGGAGGTGTGTGTAGTCTTTCTAGCTCACCTCCCACTCTTCCTTCTTATAATCTTTTGTGCTTCCGGTACGGGAAAATGTTGTGCTAAAGTCCGCTCCTACCAGTTTGTTAGAACTGACTGTTGAATTTTCAGAATTTTATGAGATGGTTAAGTTATTATTAAAAGTTAAACTATGTAAGCTAAAAATTCAATGACATAGTGAAAACAAAGACAATACTCAAAACTCAGCCCTAATTATTTTACTATCTGTTACTATTATCTGTGGCTGAAATAATTTACATCTTTTGTATCCATATGGTAGAACTATTATATAATATCATGTTACTACACATTTCTTTGCAGTTGCTCATTCAGTGATGTCCCATCAGTAGCTTGAAATCAGCTATGGGTGTATTTACACTACAGAAATTAACAAACAGTACAAAGGGCAGGGGCTTGATTTGTTATTTGTCTAAATTTAAGAAAGTGGGGGAGAAAATGTTGATGAAGATTAAACTTAAAAGTGTGTCTTGGGGGCGCCTGGGTGGCTCAGTGGGTTAAGCCTCTGCTTTCGGCTCAGGTCATGATCTCAGGGTCCTGGGATCGAGCCCCAAGTCGGCCTCTCTGCTCAGCGGGGAGCCTGCTTCCCCCTTTCTCTCTGCCTGCCTCTCTGCCTACTTGTGATCACTCTTTTTTTCTGTCAAAATAAAATAAAATAAAATCTTAAAAAAAAAAAAAAGGTGTGTCCTGCCTGTAGCCATTACACTCTGAATAGCACACAAAATTGAGGATATATTCTAGAATTCAAAAATTATTGTCTGGCTCAGCAAAAAAAAGTAGCTTGTGCCATTAATGAATGAGTGAAGTTCTAACGTATGTCTTTATTGTTTTACTTTCACGTTATTCATTAAGGTAAATGAAAATGTCAATCAATATTCATGTTGAAACTACACTCAGAGAAAAAAGGTTACTAAATATTTACCAGCACCACACCCTCCTCCCCTACTGCTGTATAGGAGTAAGAGAGGAGGGAGAAGGAAAGAACAGCGCTTCTTACTTACCTAGCTACTGCTATCCTCTTCTTTCTTGTCATCTTCCAGCCAACTCTAGTCACAAAGAGCCTTCCTTCCTGGCGAAATGGGTGGAGATGGTCAAAAGACAGAAACCTCCAGTTTATAAGATAAATATACGTCCTGAGGATGTAATGTATAACATGGTGGCTATAGTAAAAAACACTGCATAGCATATTGAAAGTTGCTAAGGGAATAGATCTTAAAAGTTCTCATCATAAGAAAGAAAATTTTGTAACTATGTGATATGGTGATGGATATTAACTAGACTTATTTTGGTGATCATTTCACAGTATACATATATCAAATAATTATGTTGTTCACATAAAACAAATACAATGTTATAGGTCAAATATATTTCAATTGAAAAAAAAATGCTTTTCCTGTGTGCTTATATAGTAACACTGTGTTAGGCATTTGGTGGTGGTGTGGGAGGTCGTGTTTGTCCCAAAGGAAGAGGAACCTCAGAATTTCTATATTTGACATAGTGCTTGCCCTCAAAAGATTGCAGTCCTTACAGTTGGAAGAAGAAGAAGAAGACAAAAAAAAAAAAAACCAAAAAACCCAACTCTTTAAGGAGACACCGGTGATCATTCCTCAGAGAGACCAGTTCCCTAACCAAGGAGAGCCTCCTTCAGCCACACCTCTTCAGATTCATCCTCAACTCTTCCACTCTCCAGTATATGTCACAGCCTCTTTTGCTAAGGATCACTAGCTTGGCAGTCAGCAATCTGCATGCGGTACCAGCAAAATGACCGAAGCCTAGTTAGAACCTCAGTGTTCATTTTCCCCCTTCAGAAACTCAAGCATCCTTGCCATGCCAAACAATGGGATGCAGTGTGTTCTGATTTCTCCTCCCATTCCACCTTCCAAATTTGTTTTTATATAGCTAGACATAGGGCAAATGTGCTAACAAGTGTGCAGCTGAAGAATGAGACGGCAAACCCTACCTTTTGAAAAAGTCAGTCTTTATAAGTAATTCCTTAGGAAACCCCAAGCATCCCTGCTCCCTTCAACACTGAAAAGAGAAGTGTGCTTATATAGTGTATGTATATATATATACATACATACAGAAGACTCTATGAGGTTAATGCCATAATTCTGGTATGACCCCCCTACCCCACTACAGTTTTCTGCTACTTGGGAGAAGAGGGGAATATCAAGCCCCAAATATTGGTGGGTCTTTGTAGAATGCAGACTATTTATTGTTCCTTTTTACTCAGCTGTGGGTAAAAAATCATCTGGTCACCCTCTCTAAAACAACAGGATAGTGCCTTTAATAACTTACTGTATTAAAAAAGTAAAATCTAACACTGTATTAAATAAATACTACTCAACTGTGACTCAGTGGAGTAAATTTCAGGAATAATAAAAAGTTTAAAAAGTACTACTCATTGGCCTCTTACTATGTCACAAATACTGGCTGAGGACTATCTAAACTTTATTTTACATAATTCTTATACTAACTCTATAAAGTAGCTATTACCCGCATTTGGTCTGTGGAGGACAGAGATTCAGAGGAAATCAGTATTCTGCAGAAGTTCATATAGAGTTGAGATGCAAAGTGAGCCCCAACTCCAAAGTCCACACTCTTTAGTTCACCATACGGAAATTCATACCTAAAAACACCTCTATATATTCTGGAAATGTATTTGAAAAATGACTTAGTAATAAATGACTTAGGCTAAAAAAAATGATCTCCTTAACAAGACTGTATTAGTCAACATCATCCTTAGGGTATAACACTTGACACATTCCCATTTAAATTAGAAGCGGAAGGATACCCAGTTTCACTATACTGCACTATTCTAGAAGTGCTTGCCAGTGATGTTAAATAAGAACATAAGACAAAAATGTAAGTATTTTTAAAAGAACAGATAAATCATTTTATGAAGATTAAATGATTGTTTACAGAAAAATCCAAAGAGAATAAAATAAAATCTCATTGTAAATTATAAGATTATAAGAAAGTTTAATAAAAATTTACCAGAACAGTTTGTGTACTCAACATGTTATTACACATGTACTGTGTGTCTGTTACTGTTCTAGGTGCTGGGTATACAACAGTGAGCAAAACAAACTCTGCTCTCAATTTACATTTTAGGATAAGGTGAGGAGACAGATATTAAACTAAATGAACAAATGAATATATAATATAAATCCATAAATACTATGAAGAAAAATATAGTAAATTAAAGGAGTTAAGATTGATAGGGGTTACTATTTTAGATAGAGAAGGGGACAGAAAAGACCTTTCTAAAGACATGGAAATTTGAGTAGGGTCTTAACAAAATTCTCCCTTACAACTTAAGGAAGTAACCTTTGGCAGTAGCCAGGGGAAGAATATTGCAGACGGGACGAGCAAATACCAAGGTCCTTAAGTGGGAGCTTAAGTTCCTTTCTCATTAGACCAAAAAGCTGGAAAATTCATTCTGCTTCAGTGTGAAGGTGGGGGGTTGTGTATGCACAGAGAGCGCCCTAAAGGGCATTAAATGGAAGTTCCTCTACTTAGAAACATGAGCAATGGGGAGACAGTTTCTGTCTTAGAGTGAGAACTTTGAAATTTATTTGAGTCTAGTAGGAAACAATGGGAGGGAATTATCACTCACACTCATATTTTATGGATGCCACCATAGTTGCACTGGGAATAAACTGTAGGGGATGAGTGATAGCAGAGAGAGCCAACAGAAGGCGAGAGACACATGGAAGTAGTTCGGATGGGAGGTGAAGGTGTCTTGGATTAGGGTAGAAGTAATGAGAAAAGTAGTAGTTGGATTTGGGATGTGTTTCAAAGAAAGATCCAGTGAGATTTCTCAACAGTTGGGAATGGGGAGTGAAAGAGAAATCAAATATATTGTCAAGTTTTGGCCTAAGCTTCTGGTTGAATGGAGCTGGGGAAGCCTCAAAGAGGAACAGATTGGGAAGGAAGCAAAAGCAAGGATTTGGTTTTCAATGTGTTAAGTTTGAGATGCCTATAATATACCTAATGGCAGAAGTCATCTAGCAGTTGGATATATAAATCTGAAGCTCAGGGAAGAGTTTGAGGGATTATAAATTATAATTATAAACCTGGAAGACATCAGTCTATAGATAATATGTAAAGATGGGAGATTAGATATCAACTGAAGGTGAGTTTCTGAGGTTGAATGACTGAGCCACAGCATTTAGTGGTCTGAAATATGAATTATGTAATATTTTATTATTATATATTATTTTATTACATACCATCAATAGCCAGTTAAAGGATTTAGTGGAGAAAATGTCCTTTACAATAAGTAAGTGCTGTCATCCTGTCTGGTCTACTATTCTGGTATCTGAACTGACCATAACTCTGTGTCCCATGACTTTAACTCAGGTCTGAAAATCTCCAATATCTCGTTTAATGAATTTCTAGCATATTTTTAAAAGGTTAATCAGCTTGTGAACTATAGTTTTCTAGAGTTCCCCCAGTCCTATGACAACAGCAGGTTCCTATCTGTCGGTACTTCAAGTGATTATCACCAATATTTTCAGCTCCAGGTTAGTCCCATCCTTTTACATTTTGTATTGTAGTATTATTAATACAATGACATCTAATCTATATTACTGGGACTTAACCACATTTCTCCAAATTTATTTTTTAGATTAGTTTCATAGATTTTTCTGATTATTTTAATTCGGATTAATTTTATTTTTTCTAGGTATGTCTTCAAAAATGAACCTGAACATAGAAAGAGTGATTTCGAAAAGTTAAATTTAAGACTACACTTTGTACCAACAAATATAAAAAATCAAGAAAGCAAGTCAATAGGTAATGCTCTGTGTAACATATTTACTTCTCCTTTAGTTTATTAATGAGTGCTTTTATTATATACTTTGTTATTTATTAATGTGTGTCTTAAAAGTTCTTGATGATTTGATGTCTCTGTTGAAAGAAGTTGCTTGAAAGTATAGGGCTCCTAACCACAGCATGAGAGATTTCAGTGAGCCAAAA
Organism: Taxidea taxus jeffersonii; assembly: GCA_003697995.1. Classification (NCBI taxonomy): domain Eukaryota; kingdom Metazoa; phylum Chordata; class Mammalia; order Carnivora; family Mustelidae; genus Taxidea; species Taxidea taxus. The sequence continues at coordinate 43,641 of ML102097.1, read as the reverse complement.
AGGAGAATTCCCTAAGAGGAAGCAATGTTCAATACAAGGATGGGAAATTTATGCAAGTAACAAATTAAGAATATATTTTTAAGTTTATTTTTCTAGAAAGAAAATATCTGAGTTTCCTTTCAGGTCAACCTTAAGAATTTTCTTGTTACTGTTAAAAAAAGAAATCAATCAAGTATGGACATTTTTCTTAATAAAAACTTATTTTATAGAAACTGTAAAGTAAAGGATCTTTCTTTGAAATTTAAGGAATCTGTAAGCTAGGAACTAATGCTGCAGATCTTCAGAGAATTTGAGTTTTGTGTTGCCTTTGTTTTTCTTTCTCTGGGATTATCAAAGAACCATTCAATTCAAGGATTCAAAGAATCATTCTCATTGACCCCTTTGACTGAGGCTCCTTGACTCCACATAGCCTTATATTGCCTCATTTCTCTGAAACAATCATATAAATTCTCAAAGGATTTGTTTACATACACTGTCTCTACTTCCTCAGCCTTTCTTCAAACTACAGACAACTCCAGTCTGGTTTTTGCCTCCACCATTCTACTGACGCTACTCTGATCAAGAATAAAGATCTCCATTGCTAAGTACAAATAATATTTTTCTGCCTTCATTTTCTTCCACTTTTCAACATAAATATAATTGGTTCATCACTCCCTCTTCCTTAAAACTCTCCTCTTTGGGATTTTGGAAACATACGTCTTATTTTTCTGCTCTATCAGTCTTCAGTCTCTCCTCTTAATTTATCTTCTCCATCATTAAATGTACACTTGACCCTTGAACAACATGAAGGTTAGAGGCACTGACTCCATTACACAGTCAAAAATCTGCATATAACTTTTGATTCCCCCAAAACTTAACTAATAGCCTACTGTTGACCAGAAGCCTTTCTAATAACATAAACACACATTTTGTGCATGTATTATTATATGCTGTATTCTTATAATAAAATAAGCTAAAGAAAAAATGTTATTAAGAAAATCATAAGGAAGAGAAAATGCATTTACAGTACTATACTGTATCAAAAAAAATCCATGGATAAATGGACTCATGTAGTTCAAATTTATGTCATTCAAGGACCAACTGTATATCACAGTTTATCTATTCTACTGTTGAAATTTTGGGTTTTTGGTTTGTCAGCCATTACAATGCTGAATGAACATCCTTGTTTATGCATCCTTGCTGTATATGTGTTAAAACTTCTTGAGAGTGTATATCCAGGATTTATGTTGCCAAGTATACTTATCCTCAACTTTAATAAATACTGGCAAACTTTCCAAAGTAGTTGCACCAATCTGTACTCCCTTCAGATTTCTGAGAGTTCTTTTTGTTCTGCTTTCTTGCTAACATTCAGAATTGTCTGATTTTTATTTTGGTGCACATAATAGTATATGATTATGTTTTAATTTACATTTCTATGATTACCACTAAGTTTGAGAACTTCTTCATAACGCTATGGACCAATCAAACTTACACTTTTGGAAATCATTTGAGCTTTAGCTCATTTTATTTCCAAATTTTTATTTATTTATTTGAGAGAAAGAGAGAGTGTGTGTGCATGAGCAGGGGGAGGGGCAGAGGAAGAGAAAGAAGTAGACTCCCTGTTGAGCAGCGGGCCTGAAGCAGGGCTTGATGGGGGGCTTGATCCTAGGATCCTGAGCTCATGACCAGAGCTAGAGTCAGACACTTAACCAACTGAGTCACCCATGTGCCCTTTAGCTCATTTTAAAAGTAGGTTTTTGTCCTTTTCTCATTGATTTCTTTATATATTCTAGTCACTATTTTTTTGTTGGTTTTATGTATCATGAATATCTTCCCTTTTCTCTCATTTTTTCATTCATAGAATGAATAATTCATAGAATTTTTGATGGAATTCTTTGACTTTAATATATACCAGATCTTTCCCCCCATTTGACAAGTATTTTTTGTTCTATATTTATGAAATGTTTCTCTACTCTGTGGTCATGAAGACCTTCTCCTACTTATCTTAGAAAAGACTTCATTTCTTTTTTTTACGTTTAGAAACTCTACCCAGAATTAAATTTTGAGTGAGGTAAGGGTCAAATTTAATTTTTTTGTGTGGATATAGATATCTCAGCATGTAATCTAAAAGACTATTCTTTCCCTAGTGCTCTGGGCTCTTTGCTCTGGGACTCTTACTCTGTTTCATTGTTTGTCTATCTACAATTAATGCCATACCACATTAATTTATGTAGCTTAAAATAACCCTTGAATCTTGTAGAGCAAGTCTTCCAATTTTGTTCTCCAAGAGTATCATGGATATTTTCTATTTTTCATTATGATTTTTTTCTCTTACCCATTAGTTATTTAGAAGTATATGTCTCCACTCAAAATACTTGAGATTTATCTTTTTTTAATTAAGATTTTTTTTTTATTTGTCAGAGAGAGTGAGCAAAAGCAGGGGGAGCAGCAGGCAAAGGGAGAAAGAGGCTTCCTGCTGAGCAGGGGGCCCGATGGGAGACTCGATCCCAGGATATTGGGATCATGACCTAAGCTGAAGGCAGGTGCTTAACTGACTGAGCCATCTAGGCATCCCTATTTGAGGCCTTCCTTCCTTCCTTCCTTCCTTCCTTCCTTCCTTTCTTTCATTCTTTCTTTAAAAGATTTTATTATTTGACAGAGAGAGGCACAGCAAGAGAGGAAAACACAAGCAGGGGGAGTGGGAGAGGGAGAAGCAGGCTTCCCACTGAGCAGGGAGCCCAATGCAGGGCTTGATCCCAGGACCCTGGGATCGTGACCTGAGCCAAAGGCAGACACCCAATGACTGAGCCACCCAGGTGCCCCTATTTGAGGCTTTTCTAATTATCCTTTTGACTATAGCTTTTTAGCACAATTACATGGTTGTTTGAGGATACAGTCCATATGATTTCAGTCCTATGTAATTAGTTAATGTGTGTTATCACTCACTATATGGTTAATTGTTGTAAATGCTCTGTATGTGCTTGAAAATAATGTATATCCTACAGATGTTGAGTACAGTGTTCTGAATATGTCTTTTAAGTCAAATTTGTAGCCTGTATTTTTCAACTTTTTTATATCCTTATTGATTTTTCTCTTTGCTCTTCTGACAGTTTGTGAGAAATTTCAGACTTGCATTTTTCTTTGTAGTGTTAAATTTTGCTTTATAGATTTCTAATATCATTTAGGCGATGTTATCAATTACATAAAATTTAAAATTATTATGTATCTAGTGAATTGAACCCTTTTTAATTATAAAGTAATTCTTATTATCCAATATTACTGTAGCTACCCCAGCTTTCTTTTGGCTACCATTGCATGGTATATCTTTTCCCATCATTTTAATACCCTCTTATAACATTGTAAACTAGATTTATCTCTTGTAAATATCATACTATTAAATTTAATAATCTACTGTGGTAATATTTGTCTTTGAAATGGAGCTCTTAGTCCATTTACAGTTAATATAATTGCTGATATCTTTGGATTTAATTTTGCCATCTTATTTTGTTCTTTATTTGCCCTTTTAATTCTATACTTCTTTCCCCTGTCTTCTCATGTTTTTCTCTAGGATTGAATTTTTTAAGTTTCACTTTTCTGTTTATTTATTTGGAAGTTATTTACTGTTTCTATTCTTTTTTTATTCTATTATATTTTTATTATGTCCAGTTAGCCAACATATAGTAAATAATTACCCAATCTAGTCTTTTAAAATCTAGTATTGCCCTCATTCTGGACAAAAAAAAAAAAAAAAAAGGATCTTAGAACACTTCAGTTATTTTACTGACATCTGACTTTTTATGTTATTGTTAAAATCCAGAGTTTTATCTAAATATTATGTAAATCAGACATGGATGAGACTCAAGGTATGATTCCTCTTGATGCAAAATTCCTCTCTACCTGTAAACTTCTGGAACCAACAATATGTGTACTTGCAAAATGCAAAGCTCAGACAAACACAAGATAGGCATTCTCATTCCAAAAGGGAGAAATAGAAAAGAAAGAGGGAAAAGAAAGATGGATCCTAAGCGAGTCCAACACCGGTGCTTACTGGGTATTATACAAGCTGATGAATCACAGACCTGTACCCCTGAAATAAATAATACATTATATGTTAATTAATTGAATTTAAATAAAAAAAAGAATAAATTAAAAATGGATAGCTCAAAAAAAAAGTGATCAATAAATAATTGTTGATTGAATGAATGCCAGATACTATTAAGTTTGTTACATCTATTATGTCATTTAATCCTCACAGCACTCTTGTAAGGTAAGTGCCATTATTTCCCCTTAACAAATGAGAAAACTAAGGCTCACCAAAGTTAAATAACTCAACCTAAGGCTACAGGACTTACAGACAAAAATGTAGGTTGTGGTCCCAGGCTATCTAAATCCAATGTCTGTACCTGTCTGTATGCAACCCATCTGTATGCTTGACTAAATCCATCAAAGGATAATCCAGATTAATACATAATTAGAGCTTAAGGGGAGGATTCAGTTTGAGGGGAATATTTCTCTCTTCAAAGGAATAATGAATGAAAAGGTTCTTTTAATTATTTGTGATTCCGTTTTATTTAGAAATCCATTTTTTCCCCTGAAGATAGCACTTTGACGTGTGTTCTGAGGTCATAGTTCTTACCTCCCATAGTTTCTGATAAATAGCCAGAAGTAAATAACCAAAAGTTGTATTCTGTTAATAGAAACTCACTTTTAAAGCAAAATAGAATATATTTAGCTCTGAAAATATAAATGTAAAGCAACACAAGCACCTAAGTTTATCAAATTATGTTACTAAAAAGTTTACTAGAAGTAGAGAAAATAGTTTATTGATAGAAGTAGTCAAATAGTATGGAAATATCATTTGTATTTGTATTTGTTTCTTTAGAGCCTGTGAAAGAAAATCTGAAATCAAGATCATTTAGACCTTTCCTTTATCTTAAGGATACAGCTGAGGTAGGTTTAATTTGTCCACTTAACAGTTACTTGGTAGAAATTCAGATTAGCGCTGACAAATTTTTTTTCCACTGTGTATTTTTTTATTCTTTAATTTTTTTATTTATTTAAGCTTTTTTATTTAAATATATAATGTAACCCCACCACCCTCTCCCAAACCCTCTTCCCCCCACCCCCCTCAATTTGTTTTATGACATTAAGAGTCTCTTTTGGTTTGTCTCCCTCCCGATCCCATCTTGTTTCATTTTTTTCTTTTCCTACCACCTTAACCCCCACCCCCGTTGCATCTCCACTTCCTCATATCAGGGAGATCATGTGATAGTTGTCTTTCTCCAGTTGACTTATTTCGCTAAGCATAATACGCTCTAGTTCCATCCATGTTGTCGCAAATGGTAAGATTTCATTTCTTTTGATGGCTGCATAGTATTCCATTGTATATATATACCACCTCTTCTTTATCCATTCACCTGTTGATGGACATCTAGGTTCTTTCCATAACTTGGCTATTGTGGACATTGCTGCTATAAACATTCGGGTACATGTGCCCCTTTGGATCGCTATGTTTGTATCTTTAGGGTAAATACCCAGTAATGCAATTGCTGGGTCATAAGGTAGCTCTATTTTCAATTTTTTGAGGAACCTCCATACTGTTTTCCAGAGTGGTTGCACCAGCTTGCATTCCCACCAACAGTGTAGGAGGGTTCCCCTTTCCCCACATCCTCGCCAGCATCTGTCATTTCCTGACTTGTTCATTTTAGCCATTCTGACTGGTGTGAGGTGGTATCTCATTGTGGTTTTGATTTGTATTTCCCTGATGCCCAGTGATGTGGAGCACTTTTTCATGTGTCTGTTGGCCATCTGGATGTCTTCTTGGCAGAAGTGTGTGTTCATGTCCTCTGCCCATTTCTTGACTGGATTATTTGTTCTTTGGGTGTTGAGTTTGCTAAGCTCTTTATAGATTTTGGATACTAGCCCTTTATCTGATACGTCGTTTGCAAATATCTTCTCCCATTCTGTCAGTTGTCTTTTGGTTTTGTTGACTGTTTCCTTTGCTGTGCAAAAGCTTTTGATCTTGATGAAGTCCCAATAGTTCATTTTTTCCCTTGCTTCCCTTGCCTTTGGCATTGTTCCTAGGAAGAAGTTGCTGCGGCTGAGGTCGAAGAGGTTGCTGCCTGTGTTCTCCTCAAGGATTTTGATGGATTCCTTTCTCACGTTGAGGTCCTTCATCCATTTTGAGTCTATTTTCGTGTGTGGTGTAAGGAAATGGTCCAATTTCATTTTTCTGCATGTGGCTGTCCAATTTTCCCAACACCATTTGTTGAAGAGGCTGTCTTTTTTCCATTGGATATCCTTCCCTGCTTTGTCGAAGATTAGTTGACCATAGAGTTGAGGTTCTATTTCTGGGCTCTCTATTCTGTTCCATTGATCTATGTGTCTGTTTTTGTGCCAGTACCATACTGTCTTGATGATGACAGCTATGTAGTAGAGCTTGAAGTCTGGAATTGTGATGCCACCAACTTTGGCTTTCTTTTTCAATATTCCTTTGGCTATTCGAGGTCTTTTCTGGTTCCATATAAATTTTAGGATTATTTGTTCCATTTCTTTGAAAAAGTTGGATGGGATTTTGATAGGCATTGCATTAAATGTGTAGATAGCTTTAGGTAGCATAGACATTTTCACAATGTTTATTCTTCCAATCCATGAGCATGGAACATTTTTCCATTTCTTTGTGTCTTCCTCAATTTCTTTCATGAGTACTTTATAGTTCTCTGAGTATAGATTCTTTGCCTCTTTGGTTAGGTTTATTCCTAGGTATCTTATGGTTTTGGGTGTAATTGTAAATGGGATTGACTCCTTAATTTCTCTTTCTTCTGTCTTGTTGTTGGTGTAAAGAAATGCAACTGATTTCTGTGCATTGATTTTATATCCTGACACTTTACTGAATTCCTGTACAAGCTCTAGCAGTTTTGGAGTGGAGCCTTTTGGGTTTTCCACATATAGTATCATATCATCTGCAAAGAGTGATAGTTTGACTTCTTCTTTGCCGATTTGGATGCCTTTAATTTCCTTTTGTTGTCTGATTGCTGAGGCTAGGACTTCTAGTACTATGTTGAATAGCAGTGGTGATA
>ML102097.1:0-21673 GCA_003697995.1 Taxidea taxus jeffersonii | reverse complement strand
TATATATATATACCACCTCTTCTTTATCCATTCATCTGTTGATGGACCTCTAGATTCTTTCCATAGGTTGGCTATTGTGGACATTGCTGCTATAACCATTGGGGTGCACATACCCCTTCGGATCACTACATTTGTATTTTTAGGGTAAATGCCCCATAGTGCAATTGCTGGGTCATAGGGTAGCCCTATTTTCAACTTTTTGATGAACCTCCATGCTGTTTTACAGAGTGGTTGCACCAGCTTGCATTCCCACCAACAGTGTAGAAGTGTTCCCCTTTCTCTGCATCCTTGCCAGCATCTGTCATTTCCTGACTTGTTCCTTTTAGCCATTCTGACTGGTGTGAGGTGGTATCTCATTGTGGTTTTGATTTGTATTTCCCTGATGCCCAGTGATGTGGAGCACTTTTTCATGTGTCTGTTGGCCATCTGGATGTCTTCTTTGCAGAAATGTCTGTTCATGTCCTCTGCCCATTTCTTGATTGGATTATTTGTTCTTTGGGTGTTGAGTTTGCTAAGCTCTTTATAGATTTTGGATACTAGCCCTTTATCTGATATGTCGTTTGCAAATATCTTCTATCTTCTCCCATTCTGTCAGTTGTCTTTTGGTTTTGTTGACTGTTTCCTTTGCTGTGCAAAAGCTTTTGATCTTGATGAAGTCCCAATAGTTCATTTTTTCCCTTGCTTCCCTTGCCTTTGGCATTGTTCCTAGGAAGAAGCTGTGGCTGAGGTTGAAGAGGTTGCTGCCTGTGTTCTCTGCAAGGATTTTGATGGATTCCTGTCTCACATTGAGGTCCTTCATCCACTTGGAATCTATTTTTGTGTGTGATGTAAGGAAATGGTCCAGTTTCATTTTTCTGCATGTAGCTGTCCAATTTTCGCCACACCATTTGTTGAAGAGGCTGTCTTTTTTCCATTGGACATTCTTTCCTGCTTTGTTGAAGATTAGTTGACCATAGAGTTGAGGTTCTATTTCTGGGCTTTCTATTCTGTTCCATTGATCTATACATCTGTTTTTGTGCCAGCAGCATACTGTCTTGATGATGACAGTTTTGTAATAGAGCTTGAAGTCTGGAATTGTGATGCCACCAACTTTGGCTTTCTTTTTCAATATTCCTCTGGCTATTCGAGGTCTTTTCTGATTCCATATAAATTTTAGGATTATTTGTTCCACTTCTTTGAAAAAAATGGATGGGGTTTTGATAGGGATTGCATTACATGTGTAGATTGCTTTAGGTAGCATAGACATTTTCACAATATTTGTTCTTCCAATCCATGAGCATGGAACGTTTTTCCATTTCTTTGTGTCTACCTCAATTTCTTTCATGAGTACTTTAGTTTTCTGAGTATAGATTTTTTGCCTCTTTGGTTAGGTTTATTCCTAGATATCTTATGGTTTTGGGTGCAATTGTAAATGGGATTGACTCCTTTCTCTTTCTTCTGTCCTGTTGTTGGTGTAAAGAAATGCAACTGATTTCTGTGCATTGATTTTATATCCTGACACTTTCCTGAATTCCTGTACAAGTTCTAGCAGATTTGGAGTGGAGTTTTTTGGGTTTTCCAAATATAATATCATATCATCTGGAAAGAGTGATAGTTTGACTTCTTCTTTGCAGATTTGGATGCCTTTAATTTCTTTTTGTTGCCTGATGCCTATGTTGAACAGCAGTGGTGATAATGGACATCCCTGCTGTGTTCCTGACCTTAGTGGAAAAGCTCTCAGTTTTTCTCCATTGAGAATGATATTTGCGTCCACCTGATAGATTCATATTCATCTTTAATATTTGGGACACTTACAGCTGTAATTAAAAGAAACTGACTATATATGGCTCAAACAACAAAGATATTTATTTATTTGTTTGTTTTAAAGATTTTATTTATTTGTTTGACAGAGAGAGAGGGAGAGAGAATAAGCGGAGGGAGTGGGAGAGGGAGAAGGAGACTCCCTGCTAAGCAGGAAGCCTGATGTAGGACTGGATCCTAGGACCCTGTGATCATGACCTGAGCCAAAGGCAGACACCTGAGCCACCCAGGCGCCCCAGAGATATTTATAATCTCAAATAATACGCAGTCTATCAGTAAGGCAGCTCCAGGCTTGGTTAAGTCAGGGGCTTAATGAGATATATCCAGTCCTTCCATCTTTCCTCACGTTTCTTAAAATGTAGCCTGTCCTCCTAGCCCTACTGTACAGTATGGTGCCTACTATTCAAGATAACTTGTATGGGTAACTACATCCACTGAAAAAGAGAAAAGTTTTTTGGTCCCTTTGTAAAATGAGGAAAATGTTCCCCAAAGCACTCTAGCAGACCTCCCCAGGTGTCTCCTTGGCTAGAATAGCTTAATGCACCCATATCTAAACCAATAAATCATTATCAGCTTAGATAAGGTTTTCCAACCTTCAACAAGGTCCATATAAGAAATATAATAATATATAGAGTTGTATATTAATAATAAATGATATAATATATAAATATTATTTTATATAATAAATAATATATAATTTTTATATATTATATATAATACATATAATATGATTCAGCTTCATGGTATCCTAATTGTCTTTTTCTCTATTAGCTGGACTTGATTGTAGTACTTTAGTGTTTTGTGGAGTTATGACTAAGGACACACGTAATACATTGTATTCTATTCTATTTAATTTTTTAAAATATTGGTCAAAAGATGCTAAATTAATTTAGTATCTAAATTGATAGGTTATAGCTCACATTTTGAAAAGCACAGGCTGAAATCATTTAAAGTTTCACTTCCTTGAATTAGGAAGGAGCCCATCCTTCCGTGAAAGGCTTGGTTGTTTGGAGAAAGATGAATAGAATCAGAGTTTTATTAGCATATAAGGGGGAAGGGGCATTGTTAAGTAGGCAACCCTCTTTTTACCACATTATTCCCCTTTGCAGTGGTTCCTAATAGCGGGCTGTTCTACTCATTCAGCAAAGCAAATTTCCCTTTATAAAATTCGTTGAGTCTCTCTACTGAAGAAGCATTATAGTTCTTTTACCAAAGTCCCAAATTTAGACATCTGGGAAATTTGGCAACATAAATACAAGTTTATCCTGGCCAAAATGAATAACAAAAAGAAGAAAATTTCATTAAATTGAAACTAAGACATTTTACCCTAAACTCAAAGAAAATCTGCTACATATGACAAAATGAAGTAGTTTGAAAGAAGATTCCAGAAGTTGATTCACAATTCCATTTCCTAAAAGAAAGGAAGAGTATTTAAAAAGCCGGTAGAAGATATTCTGAAAATACTTCTATTAACCCCACCAGCACACATGCTCAAAGGAAAGGGGCTTGTTATTAATGATGGGTCACAGAAAGATGGAAAAACCTCCCCTTCGGTTTCCCTTTCCTCTTTGCAAGTAGTCTAAATCTGTATTAGCAGTGTTTTGAGAGAAATGTAATGATCATACCTAGCCCTTTCTTTCTTTGAGGGAAATACCTCCTAACTTAGATGAGCTAGGTCTTGAAAGGAGAGTTGACAACAGAAGAGACAAGATACAATTTCCTAGGAATCATCTTTGCAAGTATGAGTAATAGCCACAAGGATAAATGTGTAAAGAAAAAAACATATGACCTCATAAAACAGCCCCAAAGCTATGGGGCCTCTCTTTGACTAAATGTCTCCTCAAACTGAATTGCTTTCTCCAAGACAGAGGTGAAGAACTCTAACCCATGTGGCACTTCACACATAAGTGGACAGAGTACCCACCAACATCACTACCAAATCAGAGTCATGAAGAGGTTTCACAGAACATACAGTTCACAGAAACAAATTTCCCCATAATGATTCAGGGCTCCAGCTCCCTTGCCAGCTTTCTTAGGCAGCTGAATGCCTGAACTCATAACATAAAGTAACACCAGGATTTGCCTATTAATGTCTACGGTGAAAATTTAACAGTATCCAGATAAACAGGGAGAGTGTCCAAAGATTTCCCTCTATTATTTTTGGACTAGTTTCAAGCCTGGTTTTAAGTGTCCTGATTCAAAAGTGAGTATATAGAAAAACAAGAACATGGGATTTTTAAAATATCCTGTAGCAAATAAAGGAGATAATTAAAAAGATAGCTAATGATCACATTCCGACAGAAATTGTACCCCATGAAACAGGAGGAAATTTAGAAAATACTTGTTTTATATGCTCAAGAGATTAAAGAATGTGAGGATTCTGTGAAACAAGATTCGAAGATATAAAAGATAATTGCCAAAAATGAAATGGTGCTGTCAGAGCTAAAAATATTTTTAAGGCACAACCTAAAATTATGTTAAAGTAGTGAAGAGTAGAATAAACATTGGAGTAAACCAAATCAAAGATCTGAAGGACAGGTTTAGGAAAAATCACATAGAATTCAATGTGAAGGGACAGAACTATGACTGGATTAGACAAGATAGTATGTTGAGGGAACAAAACAGGTAACCAAACCTGAAATAACCAGTGTGTTTGAAAGAGAAAACAGAACAAAAGGAATAAGTTTGCTGAAAAATAGCATAGGAAAATCACCTTGAAATAATGGAAGTTCTCAATATCTTGATTTTGCTGATGCTTACATGATTTTATTTGTCAGAATTCATCAAACTATACATGTAAAATGCATGCATTTAATTGAATGCAAATTATACTTCCATAAGTTAGGTTAAAAAAGAAAGCGAGAGACTAACACTGCAAAAGTCTAAAACACCAAAAATAAAATAATCTAGGGGTGCCTGGGTGGCTCAGCCGATTAAGTGTCCAACTCTTGGTTTTGCCTCAGATCATGATCTCAGGGTCATAAGATCCAGCCCTGCATAGGACTCTGCACTCAGCACAGACTCTGCTTGATGTTCTCTCTCTTTCTCCTTCTGCCAGCGCCCCCCTCCCCAACTTGCACTCTTGTGTGCTCTCTTTCTCTAAATAAAATTTTTTTTAAAGATTTTATTTATTTATTTGACAGAGATCACAAGTAGGCAGAGAGGCAGGCAGAGAGAGAGGAAGGGAAGCAGGCTCCCTACTGAGCAGAGAGCCCTATGTGGGGCTCGATCTCAGGATCCTGGGATCATGACCTGAGCCGAAGGCAGAGACTTTAACCCACTGAGCCACCCAGGTGCCTCTATAAATAAAATCTTTAAAAAATAATCTACTATATCTAAAATGATCTGGAGATTATTAAATTATAATCTAAAACAACCTTAGAAAAGAGTTGTATAAATGCAATAATATTAATGCTTCATTTAAAATACAAAATAGCATTAGTTTTAAAGTCAATGATAATTAAACATATAACATAATTTATCAAATTCTGTGCTTCTCTCTGTGCATTCTTAGTGAATTCCTTGGTGTTTTCTTCCAGCTCATTAATTCTCACTTTTGCTATGTAATCTAGAGTTATATTATTTATTTTCAAGATTTCCAAGTTTTTTTTTATTTCCAAGAGTTTTTCCTTCTTCAGCCCGTTTTCATCTCATAATATCTTGGTTTTTTATATGAATATTTTTTCATTCATATTTTTAAGTTCCTAAACATATCACATTTTGTCAAATCTAAGATGTCAACAATTGATACTGTCGAACTATGACATGATGCTAATATACACCTTAGAATTTTAAAGTTGTTTTTAGATTCTCCTATTTAATTTTATTACTGAATTTATCTTCTACTTGTTAACTTTGTTGACTTTCTTAGCTTTATTATTTTCTATATGTTTTAAAATTTTGGAAGTTTCTCTCTTTGCTTCCAATTACTCACTTCACTTACTCCTTCCTTTCCGAACTTTTGCAGTTGCTGCCACTCAGACCTCATGGCCCTCAGGCTGACCCAGATTTTAGAGTTGTGAATGGAGCTCCCCTGCCAGGAAAATATTGGGGATATGGCAGATCCAGTTATCATGTGCTAAAGTGGTTTAACTTAGTTCCTGGTTACCGAGTTGGCCCTGGGAAGAAGTGATTTTTCACAAGCCAGGGAATCTCAACCCAGCCCCTTATTTCTATCAGTGGACCTGTCTCTCCTACTTGCCTTTCCCATTTCTGTAAATGATTTTAGCTGAGGCTAAAACCTAGAAATCATTCTTGATTTCTCTATTTTCCATATTCATCCATGAGTCAGTATATTTGGATCAACCTCCAAAATATAACGTGAAGCCGGCCATTACCCAGATTCCCTCTGCTACAATCCTTGTCTAATCCACCAACATGTCTCATCTAGACCACAGCAATAGCCTTCTAACTGGTCACTCCATTGCTACTATTGCCATCCACATTCCTCCATACCTCCATACTGTCCATCTCAGAGCAGGCAGAATGATGTTCCTAAAGCATAAATCAAACTTCTTTCTTATTCTGCTTAAAACCCTCTAAATGATCTCTGTTATAACCAGATTAATGCCCTAAGTTTTCTGTGTGCCTTATGTGCCTCTATATGATTTGGCTCCTGCTGCCTGTCTCATCTCATCTTTCTCCACTCTCCCCCTCATTCACTACACTCCAGCAATATTGGCCTTTCAGTTCCTTCACCATTCCCAACTGATTTCACGCTATGATCTTAATGCTTGCTGTTTCCTCTGCCTAGTAGTCTGTTTTCCCAAAGCTTCACCTGTTGCCTCTTTTCTCAGACTTCAACTCAAATATCCCCTCCTAAGAGAGGCCTCTATAGCCACCATAGATGAGGTGCCATGTTTATTTGTTTTCATAATACTTACAAGTGGTTGAAATTATTTTATGTATTTATTTGTTGGTTTATTTGCTTGTTTGTTGACTGTTTCCTTGTGTTGGAATAGGGCTTCTATGGTAACCTGTTATGCTGAAATAATGATCCTTCAGCCTTCAAGACTGCTGTGTTGGCCTTATGTGAGTCTGGCCACAAAGTGTACTCAAGGGTTTATCCCAGTGTACTGTATAAAGAATATTAATTAAAATTTTTGCCATGGGGGCACCTGGGTGGCTCAGAGAGTTAAGCATCTGACTTCAGCTCAGGTCATGATCTTGAGGTCCTGGGATTGAGTCCCATATCAAATAGGGTTCCTCGCTCAGTAGGGAGTCTGCTTCTCCCTCTTTATCCCTCTCCTTCTTTTCCCACCTCTGCACACACACTCTCTCTCTCTCAAAAAAAAAATAAAATAAAATAAAATATTTAAATAAAAATTAAAAAATAGGGACACCTGGGTGGCTCAGTTGGTTAAGCGGCTGCCTTCGGCTCAGGTCATGATCCCAGCATCCTGGGATTGAGTCCCACATTGGGCTCTTTGCTCGGCAGGGAGCCTGCTTCTCCCTCTGCCTCTGCCTGCCTCTCTGTCTGTCTGTGCTCTCTCTCTCTCTCTCTAATAAATAAATAAAATCTTAAAAAAAAATTAAAAAATAAAATGTTTGCCACGATGTGGAAAATGTTGGGAAACACTGCACTAGAATACAAACTACTCAAGGACAAGAGAAAAGTTGAATTTACTGCTAATAGCATATGTGACTGGGAACACTTCTAAGAAAGTAGAGAAATGCTAGAGTGTCCACTAAGCATATTTGGAAGAGTTCAACCCTGGACATCTCCTTCATGCCAGATGGCAAGATCTGCTTGACCTCTGCTAATTAACCTCCCTCTTTACCAATAGTGTTTAACCATCTGAGGCTTCCTGCTGGCTAAAAATGACTTTGCATCCTGGAAAGATTTAAAAATTGGGGAATGTCTTTCTTCCACAAAAATCTCCAAGGCCAGTTTTATGTTTGATTTGTCTAAGCCAAACATTAGACCCTTGACCTCAGTATTTTCTGTTCTGTCTTGTTCACTTAAGTTCTTACTTAAAAAGAAAAAAAAAAAAAGTTCTTACTGAGTAGCTACTGCAGATAAAACCCTATTCCAGGTCCTTTCCAATGTTATTTTACATTGTAAAATATTTTATACAAGATATTTTCTAAATTCCATGATATGTGTATGTCTTTTATGAAAATCTTTTATAATTTCAGCTCAAACTGAAGAAAACCCTGGGGAATCATTTGATCTGGCTGGTCACTCAGAAGATTATGTCAGTAAAAGGTAATTTATTTTAACATTTTAATATTTTATTGTTTCTAATAGGAAGAGTTTTATCTTTTCTTTTTTAGTAGACCAGAATGCATTTGTTCAGACATATTATTAAGATTTAGGCCTATACTGCAAGACAGTGACTGGTCTAAGAGTGCTCTACTAGTCAGCAGCACATTCATACCTTGAACTCACACTCTATACACTTCAAGTTCACAGGCAAATGGAAAGAGGGACATGGAAAAATGAATGGAGAGAATACAACTGTGTTTTTCTAGTAGAGACAAGTTTAAATAACTACAATATGGATGTAAGAAAAGTAGCTTTGTAGTCTTGCCTAAAGTACTAATCTTTCTCATTAGATCCTCAGAGTAAAATCTTGTTAACCTTGCATGTTTTACACTTTGGAGCAATAATGTACAGCCTCTCTAAGTTTATCTCAGTCCTTCTGTTTCTTTCTAAGATGGTATCTGAGTATATGAACGAGATGTTCACTGGACTTTGTGACATTGAGGAAAAGGTACTTAAGTATCTTGGTTAATGCCCTTGTATTGCTGGTCTCATTTCTAGGTGTTCTGTGGCTGCTGACATCTGTGGTTCATGAATATATGATCTATTCTCTCTGAACTTGGATTGGGTCAACTCTCATTAGTGTGGTAGAACCCTCTTAGCCTCCCATCATGACCTTCATCTGCCCCTAGACTATCCATACCTGATTCATGCCAGGACTTTGACATAGGCTTCCTCACCCCTCAAATGGCAACCACTTTGGTAAGCCTAAACTCAGTGTCCATGTCCTATGTGAACCAAAGGAAATCTGTAATGAAAACTCTATCCTCTTTCTGCCTATAACCATACCATACCATTGCATTCTGTTAACAAAGCTGGGGCCACCCTATGTTGTCAGGAAGCTGCCTTGCAAAGCACTTTTTCCCCAGAATCTCAACAAAGGATATGGCAAGTATCTCTCTACCTTTGTATAATACTCACTCTACACAATATACCTCCTCCACACTCAAAAGCCAAAGAAGCATATATATTACTGTATTGCTTCCACCCCTGCTTTTACTATTTCCCTCCTACAAGGCTGGAAGGAATTGTCTTATCATGTTGAAAGTGTATGGCTGAGGATTTGAGGGAAATGCTGACAGTGACCCTGAGGGATCAGGAAGATAAGAACTGACAAACTGAAATCAACCCTATCATTATGTATGCTGAAATTGTGCTCATTTTCAGAAGAAAATCTCCCCCACAGATGGATGATTTTAGCACAGAAGAAAACAAAACCATCAAAAATCATCAATTAAGTGAATATTGTTCTATAAGAAAGAAAAGCTTGCTTCCCTTGTGCTTTGAGGATGAGTTGAAAAAACCAAATGCCAAGATAATCAACATTAGTCCACCAAAGACAGTAACTTCTCATGTGGTAATAATATCTACTATTGTTCAGTAAATATGTGTGTAATTACTACTTGTAGGGATCTTAAATTCTAGTGACTGGAATCTTTGATAAATCCTTTTAACTTTTCAGTTTCGCATTGCAAAGTAACAACACTTAGATTCTTAATGCTCTTTTTAGAACTGCTACCCCAAAAGTGGGAATTCCTTTGCATCAACTATAAGTTTTGTGTTTTTCTTTATGAAGAAGGCTTTATCAATTTTTTTGATTATAAAAGAAATAAAAATGGTATTTTCAAAAGTGACTACATTATATTTCACTTTTCTAACAGTCTATTTTAGCTACTTGAACCAGAAATTACATGCATTGAAGGATATTTGTTAGCTCACAGAATCTCTAGGAAGGCTGGAGAGACAATCTGGCTTGAAAGCTATACAGTCAGGAGCCACCCAGCTACAACCCCAGACTGCTCCACTGGGACCCATGCCTTTGTTATGGAATTAATGACTTTGATTCTGGGCAGGAGATACTATTTCTAAGATTGCTACTCCTGCTCTTCAAAGCAGATATATCTGCTACCATTCTCACTAGAGTGGTTTTCACAATGACCAACTTTTCCCAGTGCTTGCTTTCTCTGAATGGAAGACTATCTCAGGTGTATCTGATTGGCAGAGTCTAAGTCATATGTCTATGCCCTAAACTCAAGGGAGGCTAATAAAGCTAGTTTCTGCCTCTGTGTAAGAGTATGTAGATTTGTAACGTAGAAAATTTCCAGAGGCGTTGGACAGACCAAAAATATGACAAATCTCCACTACTGAGGTTAAATAGGTGACATTGACATCCCAGTGGATAGCAGAACTAGATCTTTCATCATCTTTTTAGTAATTATAGACAATAATATATCTTTCTCACTAAGTATACTGATGTACAATTAGATGATCCTGGTTTCTTACTTCATTAATTATATTTCTAAAGGAAATGTAGTAATCATTGACTTAAAGTTTGCAAAGTAAACACTGGTAATAGGAATATTTGACCAGCTTCTTTGGAGTTAATCTTTTTGCCCTATAATGGAAATATGGAAAAGAGTTGCTATCACTGTGAAAAAATAGTCTATTTTTTTTTAAGATTTTATTTATTTATTAGTTAGAGAGAGAGAGAGAGCGAGCACAGGCAGACAGAGAGGCAGACAGAGGCAGAGGGAGAAGCAGGCCCCCTGCCGAGCAAGGAGCCCGATGTGGGACTCGATCCCAGGACGCTGGGATCATGACCTGAGCCGAAGGCAGCCGCTCAACCAACTGAGCCACCCAGGTGTCCCAGTCTATTTTTTTTAAGTCAGTCTAATACTCTGGCTATTTTATTCTACAAATATAGAGTGCTTTTTATGTGCTAAGTAAGGGTTGGAGTACAAGAATAAATATAATATTATAAAGATACTTTTTATATTCTTGGACTTATTAGGATATCCAGACTTTGTAATTTTGTTTATAATTAGTTATGTCCCTTAAGATCTTTGGCTCAATTCATTTTTTTGGTATCCTTCTTATTTCTGAACATGGGAACCTAAGAACAAAAAAAAAAGAAAGAAAGAAAGAAAGAAAAGAAATACCAGAATAATGTTCCATCCCACCATCTATCCTATTTTCCAATGACATCTCACATCTAAGAAATGTACTGATTTGTTCATATCTCACTTTATTAAAAAAAGATTGTAGGAGGCCAAAAGTTCAGATTTTACCCCTAACATCTCAAGAGAATATTAAGAGAAGGAAATATATCACATACAAGTACATCTCTTTTGTGTTTTTCAATACCATTCTTGTTCATATTAAAAATATCTCTGTAATCATTTTTAGAATATTTTACCATTTTATTCTCATGTTTAAAATATATATATAGCCTTCTTGTTGCACTAGCAAGACTAAGTACTCTTTTCTTTAATCCACAGGAACAAAATGACACAAATCCCATAATTTTCCATGAGACTGGATATGTACAAATGTTACTTTTGACAAAAAATAGGCTTCCTCTCCACCGTATGGAAAAGGAAAACATTTATCCATATAAGAGAGCAGATTTTGTTTTAGAAAGAAATTATGAAATCTTCAGATCTTTAATTAGTGATCAATTTATTATACCTTCCAAACCTAAAAGAATTATGCCTACAACATGGAAAAGAGATATACAAGCAATATCTTTTGAAGTGGGTCGTAGAGTTATAGAGGGTAAACTAAGGAAGAAAACTAATAAGCAGACACTTGAAAACATATCCTGGAGTAAACTCTATAGTTTCTCACAGACTTTTTCCAGCCTAACAAAAAAATTTGTTGGCTTCTTTGATAGAAATGTTATTCAAGAAATGAGTGCTAGACATGGCAACTTTGAAAGAATGTTTTCTACAATAAAACCAAGGAGCAAATTCAGTGCCTCACCTGTCAAACAGCGCTCAAAGCCTTTAAAAAATATACTCGAAGTCCATAAATTAAGTAATGTAACACCAATGGATGATTTGTTAAACCAGTGAAATGAAAATTAGACACTCAAAAAATATTGTATATATATAATAACGAAGTTCCAAGATCATAGACGAAATTCTTACCAAAATAATGTTTGAACGGATGGTGTAAGAAAGCAAAACATTGACATTGGAACTACAGGCCAACAGTCATCTGTTCAAGAAAAGCCAACATTTTTAGTAAATAAAAGGACAAAATTAGGAAATAATTATCAACAAGAGAAACTAGTTCACGAATTTTTATGATCTAAATTAGATTCCCCGATCGACAGCATTTCTATGGCCAAGTCTCATTTGGGACCAAGAATGACACAGACTGTTTCTGGAAATTGGCTGTTTGAAGACAAATAACACCAATAACCTTTCTTAATAATTGGGTATCATAAGACAAATGTACCATTAACTTGATGCATGTGGAATTAATTATATATCAGCATTTTGGATAATCATTGGAAAATAGTATTATATTAGCAATTCATACAATTAAAAAAACTGTAAAATTTAAAAAAGCTTTTTGTTAGTAGACACTGGAACTTCATTGCTATAGAATGCCTTTTCCAAGCATAACTTTGGCTTTTTTCAGAACCGTTATATAATCTAAAAGAATAACTTATCCTTAATAAACTAAAAAAATTGATAGCAAGTCCTATAAAGTATTGAACATCATGTATATTATTATATTGCTATTTTACTGTTTCTCATTCACCCAAACAGTATAAAGGCAGAACTCAAGTTAAACACAAGTTGGATTTCAAAAGTTAATTTTTAATCCATTTGTTTAAAAGATTTTTTTAAAATCTGAACTCTTAGTATGTGAGAAGTAGGTTTAATTAGAAGCATTTCTGTTAGGGGAAGCCTTTGGGGGCCTTTGGCAACTTTGGCAAAGGTGACGATATAAACCTGTTCAAGTTCCTGTTTGCGCTTCCGATTTTCTTTACCGTGTGCCCAGACTCCTCTTGTGCACCTCTTCCCAAGGAGGGTTAGGTTTTGGCTCTAAGACAGAATCACCAGAGGAGAACATGTGGATGGAGGAAGGGTTGGGGAAGAGGGCTGCAACTGGAAACTCTAAATGAGGGAAGAGCAAGAGTAAAAGGCTATAAGGTAAGATGATGGGCTCAGGTACCGAGGAGATAGAGGAGGAACATACAAGCTTTCCTGGCTCTTTAAACCTTTCTTCTGGTTACTGGAGGAGAAGCAGCAGCAGCTCAAATTAATGGAGTCATCTTTATCTTTTCCAGCAAGTAGGGGCTGATCCTCTTGATCTCTTGGCTTGGTGTCATCCAGTTTCCTCACCACCCCCAACTCCCACCCCAGCCTGTTTTTCCCTCCTCCCCAGCTCACTGCAAAGCCAAATAGTTTCCCTAACTACACTTCTGGCTCAGAAAATAAAATGCAAACTCTTTTTAAAAAACCATCAGCAATAAAAATAACAAGAAATAGAAAATGTACCTAATAATATCACAAGTAATGATGGTAGTTTTTCCTGATACTCATTGTAAGATAATGACATGTGGAATTTGGATATGGCATACATGAGTAAACATGGGGAAAGAATGTAAACTGAGCCTCAGGTTACTGCAAGCCCCACCTTGAGCCTTGAGATGGGACAATACCTTATTGTGGTGTTATTATTTATCAGTGTTAAAAAAATAATCTGGAGTCCCTGAGTATTTGAGTGTAGCAAATATTCATTAAAAATTCCTTTCCTATTTCCACCCTTTCCCCTGCTCTTAACTTCTTAAAAGATGCCCCCCAAAGTCTCTTACACCATCTTCTCTAAATTAAATGCTGGACCTAACTGCAGTTTCAAACTTTAGCCCCAAGTAGATGCAAATTAGAACTAAGGATTTCTGTATTCGTTGTTTTTGGAAGTTTCTACTGGAACTTGGGAGCTTTATCTTTTAGGAAGGCACTAAATCAACTTAAAAATTCCATTTGGCTAAGAATTCTCCATTAAAACACCTAGACAGCTGGGAGCAGTAGGTTCTGGGAAGGTAATGACCTACGCTTAGCACCTTTCTCCTCTACTCTCAGCTTCCATCTGTCATCTTGTAAGCCAAACAGCTGCTGAGATGGTCAAGCAGTGGGGTGCAAGGATAGAAATGGTTTTCCTTCCGATGCTGAGATCACAGTATGGCCCTGGAGACTGGACTCTGTGTCACAAGGCAGTGATGGAGGGTGTGCTGGGTCCCGAGACCAGCTGGCTGTTGGGAGCTCTGCATTACCCGAGGAGAAGATTGTCTTTGGTCCTATGTAAGCATTTCTGGTCCCATTAGTCCCAAGAGGCCAGGAAGGAAATACTAAGCCTGTGAGAAAACTGGGAAGTCAGAGATCCGTGAATTTTCCCTCAGAAGCCTCACCAGGGGACTGTGGTCTGCTTGTTTCTATAGCACCACACCATAGTGGGTAAGACTTTATCTTCATGGTACTGGGTTCACTAGATACTGCCATAAACACTCCTGTGCTTCTCTGAGACAACTAAGAAAATAGCAATCCATGTGAAGGGGTCCTGCAAGCACTGGGTGTTATACTCAACTAATGAATGAATCATTGAACATTATGTCAAAAAGTAATGGTGTACTATACAATGGCTAATGAACATAATTTTATTTTATTTTTTTAATGTTTATTTTATTTTATTTTATTTGACAGAGATTACAAGTAGGCAGAGAGGCAGGCAGAGAGGGGGGGGAAGCAGGCTCCCCGCCAAGCAAAGAGCCTGATGTGGGGCTCGATCCCAGGACCCTGGGATCATGATCTGAGCCAAAAGCAGAGGCTTTAACCCACTGAGCTACCCAGGTGCCCCACTGAACATAATTTTAAAAATAAATAAAGGGGCCCTGCAGCAGCCAGTGCCAGCCAGGAAGGACTGTAACAGAGAAAAAGCAAAATTATGAAAATTGCCAAAGGGCACCTGGGTGGCTCAGTGGGTTAGGCCTCTGCCTTCAGCTCAGGTGATGGTCTCAGAGTCCTGGGATGGAGCCCCGCATCGGGCTCTCTGCTCAGTAGGGAGCCTGCTTCCCCCTCTCTCTGCCTACCTCTCTGCCTACTTGTGATCTCTGTCTGTCAAATGGATGAAAAAAAAAGAATGAAAGAAAATTGCCAGAGACTCATTCAGGGATGGGGAGGAAGAAGTAAATGGAATCATTCTGTAGGATTAGCAGTGAGAAAAATTATTAGAAAACATAAAGGTGTTTCCTGTTTGCTAACCCTGCTAAATCCAACACTTTCAGTAACCAGCTGTAAAATAAACAGAATGCACAGAGCTGCTAGAGGAGGCAAGGAGCGATTTGGTAAGAAAATAATACAGACACTTACGGATATTCAAGTGCAGCACAGTACACACACACACACAGTTGCACACTCACTACTCTGTTTTCTTTAGGATAGGATACTGGTGTGATTTGTTATTACCTTCAAGCATAATCGTGATAGAAGAGTTAATGATTAACTGACTACAATATATCATAAGACTTCCAAGTAAAAGGGGAAATGGATTAATATGAAAAAATGAGGAAAATGAAAACAAATATAAAATAAATAATAAAAATACTGAAATCAAATATCATTATACTAAAATTATATAGGTTGGATTCCCATTAAAATACAGAGATTTTTAGACTGAGTTTTAAAAAAAATAGCACTTAACTATATACTGTTTATAAGAAATATAATTAAAGCAATAAATAAATCTTGAAAATAAAAAGAGTGGGGAAAGAGCTACCAGACCAATAAAACAAAAAGAAGAGGGATATTATTAATATCAGAGAAACTAAAATTTAGGATTAGAAACAATAAGCTGAGGACCTTATACCTTATGTAATAATAAAAGCACAATATATGAAAACAGTATCTTTATTGCACTATATATGTGCCAAAGAAGAAAGTGACTAATTTATAAAGTAAAAACTACTGGAAATCTTAGGAGAATATAATAAAAATTTAATAAAAATTAAACTATATTGGGAGACCTCAGTTTATCTCTTTCAGAGTTAAACAGGTAAAACAAGAAACAAAAAAGTATGGAGGCATAGTAATTATATAATGCCATTAATAAAGTTGATATAATGGATATAGATCTCTGTTTCTTTGAAACAGAGAAAATAAATTTTGAGGTTTGTTTATAGAAAATTGATTATATTGTGGGTTACACAAACACCCAATATTCTTTTTTTTAAATAAATGTAGAGACTTTTAAGAATAATCTAAGGGCACCTGGGCGGCTCAGTGGGTTAAAGCCGCTGCCTTCAGCTCGGGTCATGATCCCAGGATCGTGGGATCGAGCCCCTCATCGGGTTCTCTGCCTTGCGGAAAGCATGCTTCCTCTTCTCTCTCTCTGCCTCTCTGCCTACTTGTGATCTCTGTCTATCAAATAAATAAATAAAATCTTTTTTAAAAAAAAAAGAATAATCTAATAAAGTTAACAATAAAAGAAAAATCCAAATTTTTTTACTATTTGAAAATAAAGAAGGGATGAAGAAATCAAAACTCAAATTATAAGGTAGAAAATGAAAAGGAAACCATTTCATTCCAAAACCTTGTGGCACAAAAGCAGAAGCTATTTCAAAAGAAAATGTCAAGTTTTCATTTTTCTCTCCTCCTCCTCCTCCTCTTTCTCCTACTTCCTGAAAAGGATTTAGTGAAAAGGATCCTAAGGTTCTCATCTCAGGAAAATAGAAAAAGCATAAAATAAACCACAAGAAATTATGAATAGGAAACTAATGCCAAAAACCACTAACACTAAAAATACTTAAGTAGAAATAAAAATATAGTATGAAAGGGTAAATAAAAGCAATATTTTGTGTGTTTGTTTTTAAAATACACTAAAATGCATAAGCCCTCCCCAAGCCTGATTTAAGGCAAAGGAGCAAAAAAGGAATATAAGATTATGAATGAGAAAAGAAACAACCATAGATATAGAAGAAAGGAAAAGCATCAGAAGAAATATTACATGTATACTTAAGCCAACAAATTTGAAAAATTTAGAAAAAAGTGGGTGATCTATCAAAAAGGACATGATCAAAATTGACCTCTAGGAATGGATGTTTGGAGTAGGTCAATTTCCTAGAAGATAGGAACCAAGACTAGATGAATTCAAAAATCATTTTTCTTACTTTATGATTGAAGCCAGTGTGGTAGGCCAAATTCCAAAAATGTCTCCTCAAGATTCATATCCCTTTTTTTTTTAGTCAAACACTACTTTATTTTTTTCAAAAGATTTATTTATTTGACAGAGAGATCACGAGTAGACAGAGAGGCAGGCAGAGAGAGAGGGAAACAGGCTCCCTGCTCAGCAGAGAACCTGATGCAGGCCTTGATCCCAGGACCCTGAGATCACAACCCAAGCCAAAGGCAGAGGCTTAACCCACTGAGCCACCCAGGCGCCCGGTCAAACATACTTCAGCTGCTGCTGTGAAAGAACTCTATCGAAGGATTTAAGGTTACTAACCATCTGACCTTAAAATATGGAGAATATTCTGAATTACTTGTGGACCCAATGTAATCACATGACCCCTTAGAACCAGAAGAATGCAGAAGTCAGAGACATGTGGCAGAAGGGAAGGTAAGAAAGATGGGTTAGATGTGGACGTTGAAGAGGTAAGTTGGTGGCTCAGTCAGTTGAGGATCTGACTCTTGGTTTCTGCTCAGGTCATGATCTCATGGGTTGTGAAATTAAATCCTGTCTTGGGCTCCACAAGTGTGCTTGAAGATTCTCTCCCTCTGTCCCTTCCCCCACTCCCATCCTCTCTCTCTCACTCTCTCTCAAATAAATATTAAAAAAAAAAGCAGAGGCTGGAGACTTCAAATCATAAGGGTAAAATTTCAAACATTTGCTTACAATATTTCAAATTTGTTCACAATCACTCACTCCCTTCCTGCCTTTACCATGCTTTTGCATAGTTGGGAGTGTATTTCCCTCCTTCATTGACTTGGGCTTGATCATGATACTTACTTTAACCAATAAAATATGAGCACACATGACTCACATGATTTAGCTTTGCTCCCATCCTCCACCATCAGAACGACATGTCTCAGGTAGTAGTCATACTTTGAGCATGGATGCTAGTATGAGAAGATATTTGGAGCCCAGATCAGCTAAGCAAGGCCCAGAAGAGCCTCAGCCAACCCATGGCCTTCAGGTAACATGATTAAGAAATAATATTTTGATGTTGCCAATCACTAAAATAATGAAGTTATTTCCATTACAAGAACAAACTAATGCAATATAAGGATGCTGACTCCATCTTTGGCCCTACATCTTGTTCTCCCCTCTGGTGCACAGATGGTACCACTTGATTTTATTTTTTAAAGATTTTTTTAAAATGTATTCATTTGAGAGAGAGAGAATGAGCACAGGGCAGGGGGGTGGAGGGGCAGAAGGAGAGGGAGAAACAGGCTCCCTGCTCAGCACCAATATGGTGCTTGATCCCAGGACCCTGAGATCATGACCTAAGCTGAAGGCAGATCCTTAACCTTGGGCCTCATCTATTTCCATCTCGACCCTAGCTCCTAAGACATCAGTCTGGGCTGAGCTGAGGCTCTATTTGTTCCAGCATGGTGACTGGAAATTTAACATGGGTTAGCTGCCCACAAGGAATGCTTTTGTGAAGAATATGGATTGTGCTTTATTTATTTTTTTAAAAAGATTTTATTTATTTGACAGACAGGGATCACAAGTAGGCAGAGGCAGGCAGAGAGAGGGGAGGAAGCAGGCTCCCTGCTGAGACCCCGAGATCATGACCTGAGCCGAAGGCAGAGGCTTTAACCCACTGAGCCACTCAGGTGCCCCTGTGCTTTGAATCTGAGATGACATTTCACCATCTTGGCCATACTGTAAGCTGCACATCTGGAAACTTTTCTTCGTGCAACATGGAGTAAGAGACTTAGCATATCCAAATTAAATCTATACCTGAGTGCTATAAGACATGCATACTCTTAGCAGGAGTCCATATCCAGGTCCTCACATTTCACAAGAGGAGACCTAAAATTCTGCTGATTTTGACACATATGATCCAGCAAAATCTCTTTTAACTCCACTACTCTCTGTCACTAACCAAGATATTCCTTCCAAGTACCACCAACAAATCTCCCTCGACTACATATTTGTTAGCAAGAGGATAAAGTGTCCTGTTTTACTTCCTCTTTTCTTTCCATATTTTCATCACTCCTACAAACACCACACACACACACACACACACACACACACACACACACTACAGTTGTGTGGCCTCCGTATTGAGAAAATCATAGTCGCATAATTATGCCTTCCTCCAGAGAAGGGAACTCCTTCATGGCTTTGGTGTCCACTGAAGCTCCAACTTTGGCTTGAACACCTCCAGCAGGCAGAGAAGCCATTCTTCTCTAAACAACCCATGCCATTTTTAGGACTTGCTAATTGTGTATCATCCAAGGATCTGACAGAAATCAGATGCTCAAAATTATCCACAGCCAAAGTGGATAATTTGAGAACTTAATAAGGGGCTGCTTACCAACGCATCAGCTTCGTGTAGGGAAACTACAAGGAATAAGTTAGGGCCTCAGAGCTAGTAACCACCCTGGGTCTACAGGCTGAAGGGAAGGAGGGATTAGAGGAGTGCAGACAGGGAGAGGAGCCCCTGATGCAAGCCCATGGTAACATTCCAGGGAAGAACCCAGGGTAAAAATGAGTACCCTGGGACCTCACTTTCCTTTTGCCCTCTGGTGCCTATAGTGCCGCCCACTGTCTAAAATCAATCAAAAGTCTGGAGTTAAGGCTGGGACCGGACGAAAAATGGGCAAGTGGGGTGCCTAGTTAGTGCATAGCATATAAGGAGACACTTCCTGTCAGAGCCATACAACTGCATCAGCCCTGAGAGAGAGTGCCTCCTTAAATGCCCTGCCTTAGGTGCCTCTCTTGCGTCATCTCGTCCCAGCCCTGGGTGAGGAGAGCCCATTGATATAATTCATAGAAACCAACCTCTCAGGGCACAGAGCTGGGTTGTGAGTAAACATGAGAATCAGTTAGAAGATACTGAGCACACACTCTTGGTAAGTTCTTCATTATGGTAAGATAAAAACCTATGGCTTCCACTGAACCCATTTGATCCAGGAGCATTACTTGACTAAGTTAGATTTCTTTGAAGTATGCATGGATTTCACAGAAACATAAAATGAACAGATGTCAAGGATTTTATTCAACCATCCATTAACGAGTAAAGAGTGAGATGTTAAAACCAATACAAAAGAAAATATGGAGACAGATTTATATAGTTAAGTTAGCTAAATGAATGTTAAAGTGAATATAATAATAAATGCAATACTGATATCTTACAGAACAATACGTTTAAAGCTTTATGGTTATCTTTTCTACCAGAGGGAAATCAATTATGCCTCAACAGATAAAATTTATCTGTGCTATAGACAAGAGTTATTTGCATCACAAGTGGTTTTCTACAAGATAACTTTTATATTAGAAAGCCAATCAAAGGTGCAGACCCTTATAAGAATTAATACATCAAGAATCCATCTGACAATTCCTAGCACCCGACTAAAGAATATCCAATAATCACCTTTTTTCTAATATTGGATAATTCAAAAAAAACATTTCTCTTTCAGCCTGGAAGCCATTGACATATTTAAAGACATCAGAGGGGCACTTGGGTGGCTCAGTGGGTTAAAGCCTCTTTCTTCAGCTCAGGACATGATTCCAGGGTCCTGGGATCGAGGCCCACATCGGGCTCTCTGCTTAGCAGGGAGCCTGCTTCCTCCTCTCTCTCTGCCCATCTCTCTGCCTACTTGTGATCTCTGTCAAATAAATAAATAAAATCTTAAAAAGAAAAAAAAAGACATCAGAGGCATCTCATTTTCCCCCAGGAGTCAGGTGCCCAGGATTAGACACAGGTGTAGTATGAGCAGGAGGGTATTTTATTTCAGTCCCCAAAGAGAGAATCAAAACCAACCATTATTAAAGCTGAGGGGATATTATTAAATGTAAATCCTATTTACCGCCTCTTTCACTCTAAAGAAAACTTTCATTTTATATGTTCTCTGCCCAGAAAAGAGGTAGGGCACTGCATTTATAGCTATAGCAGTGTGAGGACAACAAGAAAGAGACAAAGAACTAGTCAGACAAGTAGCCACAGTGTAGATTCCCAAGTGGCATTTAGTTTGTCAACATACTTAGCTAATTTTAGTTGGCAGTTAATTTGATCCAAACAGTACACTTTTTTGTGTGTGAACCAGAATCAAAATAGGGGCTCTCTGTTTCAGATATGAATTATACATGTTTAGTGACCATAACTGGTAACTGATGCCTCTAAAGAGAGTTTTATTCATTCTTTTGCTTCTCTCCCCCCCGCCCCCCACGTCCCGGCATTCTTACTATCTTGCTCTTTTCCTCTTTTCTTTCACTGATTTGCTTAGGACCTTAGAGGTAAAAAGGACCCTCGTCAAGGTCCTTTTTACCTCTAAGGTCCTAAGCAAATCAGTGAAAGAAAAGAGGAAAAGAGCAAGATAGTAAGAATGCCGGGCGGGGGTGGGAGTTAAGGTGGTAGGAAAAGTAAAAATGAAAGAAGATGGGATCGGGAGGGAGAAAAACCAAAAGAGACTCTTAATGTCATAAAACAAACTGAGAGGGGGGGAAGAGGGGTTGGGTGAGGGTGGTGGGGTTACATCATATGTTTAAATAAAGCTTAAATAAAGTAAAAAAAAAAAAAAAAAAGATACATCCTTACCAGGAAGACAATTCCACCAAGAAACAAACAAAACAAAAAAAAAAAAAAAA
>RCUC01132431.1:0-33230 GCA_003697995.1 Taxidea taxus jeffersonii | reverse complement strand
GGGGGGGGGGGGGGGGAAGCAGGCTCCCCTCGGAGCAGAGAGCCCAATGCGGGGCTCAGTCCCAGGACCCTGAGATCATGACCTGAGTCAAAGGCAGAACCTTAACCCACTGAGCCACCCAGGCACCCGTCTGCTATTTCTGAGGAAATATGTCAAGCTCCCAGAGGTGAATCTCACAAACTCAGGGGTGGGGGAGCTCCTTATGACTGGGTCTCCCTGGGGTTTTTAATTCTCAGAGTTATCCTCCAGCAATTTGCCAACTATGGTTCAGGCTTCCCTACCCCAGCACTGATTCTAGGCAGTGGCTCTGAGTTTCCCCCTTGTGCGTCTCTCTCCAGTAAGTCATTACTTCCTGTATTTGCCTGTGGCTCCATTCTTGGTGTGACAAGTTGCCCTGTGTCCTCATCTCTCTCACACATCCTAGAAGAGTTGATTTTTTAGTCTGTTCAGCTTTTTACTTGTTAGGACAGAATGATGGTTTCTGGACTCCTTAACATGCAGAACTAGAAGCCGTAAGTATTATCTATATATTTTTTCCCCTCTCTTTGTTTCAGTTTGGGTATTTTCTATTTTTCTGTCTTCAAGTTCACTACCCTTTTCTGTCGAGTCCAATCTGTTCTTAAACCACCCTGTAAGCTTTTAACTTAATCAACAGCATTTCTCAGTTCTAGTTCTTTTCTAGGTGTTCCAGTTCTATGTTAAAATTATCCAACCATTTTTGTCCATCTCTCCTTCTATTTCTTTTAAAACATCATTATTTTAAAGACTTTGTTAAATCTAACATTAATATTGTACGCAGGTCTCCTTCTAGTGTCGGCTTTTCTTATCAATAACATGTTCCTGCCTCTTCATGTTTTATTGTTTTTTACTGTATGCCAAACACTATATAAAAAAGAATTTTGTAACTGTATGTATATTCCATTGCCCCTAATGCCAGACATAATGTACTTTAGAATTAGGTACCAGTGTTGTTCTGTTATTGCTATGTTGTATTTGTATCTTTCATCTAAAATATTCTGAAGTGTTCTATAATCTTTTGAATTAAAGAAAATTCCTTCATTAGTAGGGGTGGTGAAATGGGTGAAGCAAGTCAAAAGGAACAAATTTATAGTTATAAAATAAATAAATCAGGGGGATGTAATGTACAGCGTGATGACTACAGTTAATAATACTTGACTGTGTATTTGAAAAGTGCTAATAGAGCAGATCTTAGTTATTACAGGAAAAAAAACTGGGACTATGTATGGTGACAGATGTTAACTAGACTCACTGGAGTGACCATTTGGCAATACACACAAATATCAAATCACTATTGTACAACGAAACTAATATACTGTTATATGTCAATTATACCTTAAATAAATAAATTAAGTAAATGAGAAAAATTCTATCTGAATGACTTATTAGGATATCGTCGGGTTTTTTCCACTCTCACAGCCAAGATTTTTTTTCTCTCTCTCTGTAATCGCCACACTGCAAAAGAATACCCTTGCCATAGAATTTTCCCTTGTTCTGGATATGTGAATCTGGATCTTCAACTATTTAGGTTGGTTAAGTAGTTGTGTATTTTATTCCTGAATCCCTAGTGCCTAACCAAATGCCTGGCACATAGTGGATGTTCAGAAAGTGTTATGAAAGAATGAGCAAATGGTCAACTAACAGTCAATCCAAATCACTTAGTCATGTTAATTTACGACGCATAAAATGGTATTCGAAATTAGCTCTAAATGTATAATGAAAAAATTGTGCACTACCATACACTTTGAGACCTCCCCCATTTAAATCATAAAGAATGGTTTCTTACCAGCTCTTCTTAGACCTATATGGTGAGTTAGGGATACAGAAGATGACCTTTGCTTCGGGATTGTCAGTAGATTTGAACTAAAAGGCCCATTTAGATAGGATCCTTGACTAAAAGGGAAAAATAACAGATTAAGAATTTTAAAGCCATGGGAAATTTCCTCTTTTTTATTCATGATCTTCAGTTCAACTAGAAAACATCTGCTTATACAATCAGAGTTTAGACATCTATCTAGTATTTAAAGCCTAAAGCAGGGGCCAGAAATGCTTTCTGTAGAGGATCAAGTAGTAGAAACTTTCAGCTTTGCACTTACTCGACCCTGCCATTGTAGCATAAGAGCAGCCACAAATATTAATAAACAAATAAATATGATTGTGTTTCAATATAATTTCACTAAAAAAAAAAAACAGTAGTGATTTGCTATAGTAATAAATAGTAATTTGCTGAACCCTGGTATAATGCAGGTTATCAATACCACCTGGAGGACTTCTTAGAACACAGATTGCTAGTTCTACCCCCAGGATTTCTGGTTCAGCAGGTCTGGGGCAGGGCCAGTAATCTGCAGTTCTAATAAGTTCTTAGGTGATACTAACATTGGGGGGTCCAGGGACCTCACTGAGAATCACTGGCCTAAACATACAGTTTTCACCATTTCCTGCTCCCTCTCTTCACGACTATTGATTACCCATTAACTCCACCATTTTCTGTTGCTGAAATATTTATTGTAGGTTTTAGAGCTCTTATAAAGAAATTAAACACAGGTAGGCTATAACAATGTGATACGTAAAATGCAAGTTAAGATTATATATTTGGAAGCTTTCCAAGACCAAGCATGTAGCAAGTACACCATAAATTTTACCTTTTCTTCGATATTCACTAGCCTGTTTTCTTCTGTCGACTCCTCATGTGGGCACTTTGCCACAGGCTCAAGGACAAATCCAGATTCTCTACTTTTCACTCAGTATTTTTTAGTGTAGGCTAATTTCTCAATAAGCTCTTCTCCAACTGCTTCGTCTTTTCTGTACTTCCATACCCCATGACTCAAGGAAGGCCTATTTTCTCTGTGACCTAAAATGTTTTTGTCCATGTCTCTATTACATTTACCCGTAGCGTATTATAATTTCACTGCTTACGATAATTTTCCCTCATTATTTTGTCATTTTCTTTGGGGCCTTAATACATCTCTCTAAATTCCTGGTGGAAATAGCACAGTGCCTGATAGAGATGTTCACCAGATACTTGTGGAATAAGCAAATGATCTTCTCTTTAGGTTCCTAGTCTCAATTTCCTACAGAACAAATCATCTTTGCTCCCCAAATTTGGGTGAGTGGGCTCTTTTCCTTTCATCTAGAAATTTCCTTTCATCTAGAAAACCTTTTTCTAGAAATGTGGTTTGTTCTATAACCCTACAGGAGCAAAAAATTCTGTATTATAAAAGGAGAAGGCATGTAAAACCAGTTAGCAACCCTTAAAACTCCCTTCTTGACACTAACAAAAACTGTAACAGCAGCACTATTTCAAGTATCTGTTATGTACCATTCATTGTTTTAGGCAGTTTACATACTTTTATCTTTTTTAGTCTATTTAACAGATAAGGAAACTGAGGCTTCAAGAGGCTAAGTGATGTCTCCCCTTTCACACAGCTAAAATTCAGAGCGGCAGAGCTAAAATTCAACCTCTAATTTCTTTTCACTCTAACAGGAGAAAGCATTTACTTTCTACCTGTTTTTAAAAGGTCTTGCCCACACCTTCCACGAAATGCTTCTGATTCTAGCTCTGTGTTTCTCCATCTGTAAAATTAGAGATTTAGAGGTAGGGACTTTTTTTTTTTCTTTTTGGGTATCAGGGGTAGAATTTACTGATTCATCAGTTGCATGTAACACCCAGTGCTCCCCTAATGCCCATCACCCAGTTACCCCATCCGCTCACCCACCTTCCTTCCAAGAGGTAAGATCTTTTCAATCAGCATTAATTGCGCCTCGGATAAACCTCATTGGCTACGATACTGCCACTGCGCAAAGTTTGAGGTAAGAACTTTTAACATCTAACTTCTAGAGTCTATCATACTTTTTTTCCTCAAGCCAGTAGTAATGATAATTTGATGATGTCACAAAAAGAGGCAATATGGGGGTACCTGGGTGGCTCAGTGGGTTAAGTGCCTGCCTTCGGCTCAGGTCATGATCTCAGGGTCCTGGGATCAAGCCCCGTATTGGGCTCTCTGCTCAGCGGGGAGCCTGCTTCCCCCTCTCTCTCTGCCTGCCTCTCTCTGCCTACTTCCAATCTCTCTCTCTCAAAGAAATAAAATCTTTAAAAAAAAATTTTTTTTTTAAAGAGGCAATATGCAAATAATATCACCCAATAAACTCATGTCTCTGCTCAAGCTCAATCATTCTTTGTATCAGAGTACTCCCTGCTCACATGTGAAGTGGGGAAAACTAGGAAAGCACAGTAAGAATATCACTCAGGGGTATACTCAAACATAAGTCTGTGTACTCTAAGTTTACTCCCTGATTAATATTCAAAACTAGGACCTCTCCTTTTCAAAACAAACCCACTGCATTGCTCCACAGTCTCCTACTTTGATTCAAGCTTTTCTAATAATTGAGTATACTATACACTCAGTTAGCTGTTGAGAATTGAGAGGTACAGGTCAAAGTCCAGGTTTTCAGCTGAGTTCTAGAAGTGTCCCATTAATTCCTGGCCTACAACCAGATAAATGTACACTCTAATGAGATTATATAAAACAACACTGAAGAAAGCAGAGGACAAAAAGGACAGGAGGCTCAAGGTTTATTAATAGTTCGTAAGAGGATG
This sequence comes from Taxidea taxus jeffersonii, assembly GCA_003697995.1. Classification (NCBI taxonomy): domain Eukaryota; kingdom Metazoa; phylum Chordata; class Mammalia; order Carnivora; family Mustelidae; genus Taxidea; species Taxidea taxus. Next base: position 28,615 of record RCUC01132431.1, on the reverse strand, counting down.
ACTGAAGTCAGATTTGGGAATCATTACAAAAGCCTGTCAAAAGTTATGGTCACAGAGTTAAGCCATGTGTTAAGAGTCTGACTTTTAGATAACCAACACAAATGACCTTGATAAGGTTTGGATCATCTTGTGTGGTTGTGGGCATGTGTGAGAAGCTGTACAAACTTGTTGGCTACATAATGCCTAGATTCACAGAGCTATTCTCTTGAGAAACTGAGAGAGATGACACCATTAGCCCTCTTGAATCTCGGCAGTACAAACAGGGTCCAGGCCGTGGTGTCGATCTCTAGTAGATTATGAGACACAGAATTGAGAAGCTGGTTCCCTAGTACATTATTTAGGGAACATAGTTACTAACAAATTTTTAGACTGAATTACAGAGCAGTTATGGAGATGAAGGATGAACTGAGCAACAGGTTAAAGGGAAGTCTCTTCAGTGTAGGGGTAACTACAGTTGATAGCCTAGACAGTTTTAGAAAATGACGACTTGCCTATTTTCCCCAGGGAAAGTCTGTTCCAAGGAAGTGAGCTTTGAGCTCTAAATACATGCTCTGTTCGTCCACAGGGAGGGATAGGTCCCAGCAGTCAGTCCCAGGATACAAGGTTAGCCATTTTTTAACCATAGCTACTAACCCTGAAAATTCAGAGATGGGTAATTCAATTGTCCGCCAACCCAAGAAACCATTATCCCACATTTCCTGGAACTTCTTCACCAGAGAACCTTCATCTGAAATGTCAGCAAAAAGCATCCACTATCATAATCCAATATGGACACCATACTCCCTGCAGGACATTTGTTCAGCAGCTGTTTATCCTCAAAGATCCATTTTAATGCAATCAAACTCATCACAGCCCTCGAGCAGGCCTCAGAAGAGCAGTAATGACTAACACAGGGTAGAAAGTGAAAGTGCCATAAAAGAGGCAAAGAAAAGGTGTTAAGGAGATTCAGAGGCGAAACAGATCACTCCTTGGAAACTAAGGGGGGAGGAAAGCAGGGTGTTAGTCTTAAAGTGAGAAGACCTGTTCCAGGGAGAAAGAACAACTATGATGGCGGCGGTGGGGGGATCAGGGGGTGCGGTGGGGGAGGACGGGATGCAGAGAAGCAGATAAATAGATGAAACAGCAAGTAGTTACACTTGACTGGAGTTTCAGATAAATAGGGAAAGACTGATGTATTTTGGTGTTGTAAAGTAATGGCCCTCTATTAAAATTTCAAATTCTGTATGAGATGAATAGTGATTAAACTCTTCAGGTAGGTAATACAGTGGCTGTTCAAATAGTGTAACTCTTCTTCCTTGTGGTTTTTCTTCCTTTAGATTCCTTTTATCATAGCTATCATAAGGTTTATAACACTTGACTTTTTTCTCCAGGCAAAGCTTGAAGAAAAGCTAGATTAAGTCCTATATCACTCTTCACTCAAACAAGGTGGGCTGGAAACTATAATCCAGCTTAATTTCAAATGAGTTAAACTAAACACGAAATTATCAGAAAAAGTTCAAGGAAGCGTTTAACTCATGTCACTGCTGTTTTCACCTAGAGAGCTTTCCAAGTCACTTTTTCTGTTCTCATTCTTTGCAAGACTGCTCATGTCTTCTAGTTTGTTTAATCATTCCAAGTAAGGGTGCAGCTTTGTCATGAGGGAGTAACAAGGTTTCAACTCCCAGGCCAGGAATTTAGGTAATATTCTACAGGCATTGGTAAAGGGTCCAAAAACTTAATGGCTAGAAACACTGTGTAATCAAGGTTTTGTTTAAGGAAGATTTGTGGTGGAAGGGTAGGCGATGGATCAGGCGGTGAAGGATATGAGAAATGGAGAGGCCAATGAAAAGGAAAGTAGCCCAGGTAAGGAGTAAAGAAAGCATGAAACAGTGTAGGCCAAGTGATAAAGGAGAAGAGGGAGCAGAGAGGAAACAAGATACAGACACAGACCTGACAACTGGTATCTATAGGATAAGGTAATAGGAGGCAAGGTAACACCAAATTTTCTAGCTAAATCCATTTTTTTAAGCATCCACAAAACTAGAGGGTAGCACCAATGTGACAGAAAATAAAGGCAGAAAAACAGTAACATGAAAAAGCACCTGGAGGGATGAGAAATTTAGTTTCGGTCAGAGCTTCAGGGACTGAGAGGTTCAATACTGGAACCATGTTAAATCACAGTCAGAGAAGCTATAATCAGAACCCAGGGCTTCCTTCAAATCAAGATGCAAAAATGCAGGACACGTGACTTCCGTTTTGGGGTACTCTGATAAAGTCAAGATGAAGGCCTCATGATTCCAGATTCACAAGTCTCTCTGGTTAAAGCTACTAAAGCCTAAAGGTTCCTGCACCAAACACTACCATACATGAAAGATCTGCAGCTGTGCTGTCTAATATGGCTGCCATACAGGTCTATATGACAGTCATATATGGCCCTTTGTATTTTAGTTAAGTTAATTAAATCAAATTTAAACTTGGTTCCTTAAACATACCAGACACATTTCAAGTCATCAATAGCCACATGTAGCAAGGGGCTACCATACTGGACAGTGCAGACAGAAAACATTCCCATCGTCACAGAAATTTCTATTGGACAGCACTGATCTAGAGACTTGAGTTTCAAAAGGGATAGTGGTTGTAAATAGTTCATACACTCCTTACCCAAAGTACACTTAGAAACTTATTACTGAGAAGCTACAGCTTCTAAAAGAGTTACTTCTAGCCTTACCTCTTTCAAGGAGATGTTGCATAATACCATGAATTACTTCATTCTCCAAATTTCTAAATCTTTTGAGGCATATGACTTTGTTTTAATGAGAGCTAAGTAATTATATCAAATCTGCAAACAATTTACTTTTAAATGAACATTCCTCAGAGTTAATTTTCTTTGGACCATGGTTCTATTTTAACATCAATCGTCTTAAGTCAGCAGGATAAAAGTGTCCTTTACTCACTGTATCAAGTGTTTCTTTAACTTCAAGTGTACTGCTTTTACATCAGTGTGATTTTTGAAAGATTAAAAAGCGATCGTTTTCATCATTCTTTTTTAAACCAAACAGTATTCTCAAGAGGATACTTCCTATGGTTAAGAAATACGTCATATTTTCAGTTCCTAACATCGCTGACTTCCCCATATCCTGCTTCCATTAAAAAACAAACAAAAAAAAAGCCCCCCAAAGCCCAAAACTGTCATGTTTAGTTTCTCAGCAAGCTCTGCATTCCCTAGGACTTTACTTTTTGTACATCAATCTGTTCCTATTTTATATAGCATGTCACTCGATTTTTCTTTTATTAAAAAAAAGGAGTTCATCTACTTGAATATGTTATAAAAATTTCAAATTAAAAAATCACACAAGAATCTGGAACATTATAATTATTTGATCCTATTTCCTATATAAACCTTAATACCACTTTTAAGACAAATCCATATGATCCAATCCTGCCATCTGCTGTTGCAAATGTGCAACTACACAGCTCGAGCTCACGAAGTACACGCATGCTCAGTAACAACAGTGGTTTAAACTACCTCCAAGTCTGTTAACATAATCAGATGAGTGACAAAGAGAAGTTCATAACTCACACAGGAGATCACTATGTTTCCCGGCTATTAAAAAACAAAGCACTGAGGGACGCCTGGGTGGCTCAGTTGGTTAAGCAGCTGCCTTCGGCTCAGGTCATGATCCCAGCGTCCTGGGATCGAGTCCCACGTCGGGCTCCTTGCTCGGCAGGGAGCCTGCTTCTCCATTTCCCTCTGCCTCTACCTGCCACTCTGTCTGCCTGTGCTTGCTCTCTCTCTCTAACAAATAAAAAAAAAAAAAAATTAAAAAAAAAAACAAAAAAACAAAGCACTGAATCCTTTGTGATGAGGGTATATGGGTATATTTACATTCAGAAAATTTCAGGCCCTGTATTTTCCCTGTTACTAATGCCTTTCACGTGCGGGATTAGCATGGGTCGGTTCCAAGGCGATCCTCAAGTGACTACAGAATGTATGAGTAGTCTTGGTCCTCCAGCAAGAACAGGGTTTGGAAGAGTTTTGCTGCATTGGAAGATGAGCCCTGAGAACGCTGCTCCTCGTCTGTCTAGTCAGTAACTCTGTTAACCTATCTTCCCACACTGCGCACTAGATGGGTGTGATTGCCTCCATACTGGCCACTGATACTAATTTAAAAGCTTTCCCATTGCCCTGTCCTAGATTGACCCTAGCTTCCTTAAACTGCCTCCCTGACTTCTTCTTAAGGCCTCAGCATGCCTTGTATCCAATGTACCTCACTTTCTGGAGAAGACAGGTTAGCTTCCTTTTGAGAATCAGTTTCTCTATCATGCCTTATTATGACCCACACTGTCCTATGTCTAAAATACTTCAACTTGTTCCTTTCTGCTTTTAGTTATTTCAGACTTCATTCAACAGAGACAAAATGGATGTATTTGACACAAGTTTCTTTAAAAGACTGGGGACTTTACCTTGAAATGCCAAAGTCTTGGTGTGGCCTCTTGCCATTACTGCGTTCCCATCTTGAAGAAGGCTGTTCTGTGGGAGGCAGACCTGAGGTTGCAGAGCTCCTCCTCAGCTGTGGAGCTGGTAAACTATTCCTACTGTTTAGTCCCTGCTGAATAATTTAACAATGGTTAAAACTGTCACCCTTCAGATATGCTGTATATGTATTCATAAAGACGACATGTAAAAATATCAATACAAAGTCTATCTTTAACATGTACAGGAGAAATAGAACATTTTACTCTGAAAATACCTCAGCTTTACTCCAAATTTCACATTCTACACTGTTGTTCTATTTAGTGTTCCTCCCACCAAAAAATGATTTCTTCTATACACTTTACTCCCTCATTTCACGAGAAATAAATACTTGACAATTTCAAAGGCAAATATGAAAGGTTTACCCTGAGAAATAATTGCAGAGTTCAAGCTTAGGGTCAGGGACTATAAGACCTATGGACTAAACCTTTTTAATTTTCAGTATAAGGCTAAATGTACATGGTTAACCTGGAGAAACTGATTCAGAGCTATCTTTTCAATTAGCAATTAAACTCAGAACATTAGCATTAATATTTTACCTTGATTTTTTAAAATATTCTAAACTGGTCCAAATATTCGATTAACCAATGTATTCTTTTTTTTTTTTTCACCACTGAATAGGTGTTTTACTGAGATTTACATAAAACAGTCTTTACTTCTTCTGAATTTCCCCCACGAGCAAATACTGAAACCATCTCAGAGATAATTATCTCCTATGTTTAAGTTTCCCAAGCATGTCGATTTTGTAAAGGTTCATAGTGAGTTAGACTCACAGTGAAAACATCCTTTGTGGAACATAATCCTTTCTGGCTATAACTTAGGTCCATACAGTCTCTTAGTTCTTAACACATATATAAGACATTTACATTAAATTATCTTTTACGACTCCCCTTTCCTTACTAATTATCTTTTCATAAATGGCTATTGTTCTTTTGTGGAGTAGTATCAGGCCTTTTCTATTCTTTTCCAAAAGCAGAGACAAATTCAATGTGAAATTCAAGAAAGAAGTTTAAAGAACACAAAGAAAAGAAATAAGGGTTACTTCCCAGTTCTTATAGGACTATTCCTATCAGTAGATTCCAGTACCAAAAATAAGCCTGATTAACTAGAATGTTCAGGAAATGAGGCACTTAGGCATTCTGTTTCATTAGTATTGTTTAAAATGGGGGCGCCTGGGTGGCTTAGTGGGTTAAAGCCTCTGCCTTCGGCTCGGGTCATGATCCCAGGGTCCTGGGATCGAGCCCCACATCGCTCTCAGCTCAGTGGATAGCCTGCTTCCTCCTCTCTCTCTGCCTGCTTCTCTGCCTACTTGTGATTTCTGTCAAATAAATAAAATCTTGTAAAAAAATATATTGTTTAAAATGTTTCTAAAATGTACCGTACATTTTTTTAAAAACACAGTAAACATAGTGACAAACATAATATTGATATTAGTAAGATTTTTCTGAGTAAGATTTTTAAGAATTATTATTTTTGTTGTGTCAAGTATACTTCAATCGAAAAGAGAAAAAACCTACTATTCAAAACATCAAATGTCAATAGAAAATACAAAGAACAACTTACCAAATGAAAACTAACTCAAGAATATATTAGCATTATTTTATTGATGAATTTATTACTGTCACTTTTAGATACTTGTGATTAACCTATTTCTCACATGCAGAGTGCTAAGAAGAATGCCTTATAACCAAGTACCATTGTTAATTGGATTTTGAATAAGGCAAGTGCTACTGTATATATTTCTTATAAATAAAAGCATCACATAATCACCTGTTGTCTAGATTTGTGATCAGTAATTATCAAACTTTACCCCTAACTGGGCTTAATTTTTCAAAATTTCTACATCCTAATGCTGAGAACACAGTGAAATTAACTGATCAAAATCCTTTCAAAATGATATTTAACTTTTTTTAAGTTCTATATACATTACAATGAACAAAATTAACTGATTTGAATTTTATGTTCTCTTGATTAGTTTCTTTAACTGTAGAACAAATTAACCTAGAATAATCTCTAAAATGTTTTAAGTGTATGATTTTAGTTATTGATAAAGATATTGATTAGTCAAATAAAACAATTTTAGTTGCACTCTGAATAAGCATAATGTAGACCTACTTAGAATAGTATATATTATTTCTTAAAGAAAATCCAGTTTTGAAGCACTATTTTAAAAAAATTAATCCCATATTTAATGATGGAAAAATCAGTGTCTTTTGGGCTAGACCAATCTCTAGTGCATGTAAAGGGGGCAAAACAAAGACCAAAAAAAAAAAAGTGAAAATTTAAAATAATGCTATGTAATGCATAAAACAAATATTATAACGATCAATTCTTTGTGGTTCAATAAGAATATTCCTGGATTCTAAATCATACAACAGATTAATGTCATGACAGGACCACTAGTTTGTTACACAAGCCTGTACTTAAATTTGTGTTGTTTTGTATTTAAAACCAATAACAATAATGATAAAAAGTTGTACTGATGAAGTTTTAACTGCTGGTTATGGCAAAGTTATTTAGAATAAAAGCTGAATACTGATTTAGAATGATTTGAGATTTACAACCACCCCCAAAGTCCCAAGCAGCTCAATATACTGTACAAAAAAGCTGATCCTTGAAACTGTATTTTATCTGAGCTATAAAGGAGCAGTTTTAATTTGAAAATATTAAACGTGGTAATTAGGGCTGGCTGATTATTGGATCTTGACCTTGTAAAGTTTTCGTTCTCCTTTCTCAGTTGGGTCCTCTGTTTCTGAGCAGGGGTAAAATCCAGGAAATGGCGTGAGAGGATTAATCTTTGGCCTACAGGAACCTGAGAAAGCACCCATCAAGCTACTAATGCTCCGCAGGGAGGAAATAACTTGTGGGGGAAGGGTGGGATCGACCAGAAGATCTGACACCATATTGCGGGCCTCATTTAGCACGGAAAGATCAACTCCACTTCCACCTCCAGAATTCTAGGAAAGAAAAGAAAAAAGTAGTATTATAGAATTGTATGAAAACGCTCTAACATTTAAGAAACACTCTATTTTAAACCTATGTACATATACAAGGTACACCTGCGGCGGTTCTTTCAGGTAACCTTACACACATAAGAGGCAGCCAAGTGTAGGGACAAGGCTCTGGTGCAGAGACATCAGCATCTGAAATCTACACTTTAATCCTAATTGTGTGATTTTGAGCAAGTTATTTAACATCTGAGCCTTTTAGTTTCTTTACAGTAAAATGGAGATTATAACCAGCACCTATTTAAGGGCTGACATGAGACTAGTCTTAGAATACATGTAAAACACACGAGGGAATATATTTAAAGTGAATAAATCACAGCATAACCAACAATACTATGGAAAATAAGAAGATAAAAATACAGGGAAAAAGGTGTCAGAGTTTAAAGGAGATAGCGATTAACTTTGAACTGAATGGTTACCAACAACTTCATGGGTGGGGTAACAGCACACTTGGCCTTAAAGAGTGGACAGGAAAGATATTTTTTAAAATTAAAATAAATATTTCATTGATGTATACATATGGTATGATTTTTACTTCTTGAAAATACATATATATGATGTTCAACTCAATTATCCACAGAAATGAGCGCATGGATAATCAACAGTGAATTAAATGTCACTTTTGTTGCTTTAATTGTACCTTAAACTTACATTTGAGTTATCTAAATTTCTTAATTATTGAATGTATTTAATGAGTTCACCATAAAACTGTTTATTAAGTATCCTCAACACATTGCAAAACTAAGAAATGTTATGAAAGTTGGAACAATAATTAGCTAAATAATGTCTTTGCTCTTTGGGGATTTTTTTTTTCTTGTAAAGTATTATTTTGTCTTAGCTTTTATTTGAAAACATTCCCTATTACTAGAGGGTAGCCCAGCTGTTGCTAATGTTTATAAATAAGTACTTCCCTATATATGTCACTACAGATGATTAAGCATACTTCAGACACACAGCTTCCCATAAAACTGAATTGCTGAACCATAGTAAATGAACACACTACAATTTGGTCATTACTATAAAACTGCCCTACTGTATGTTGGTTAAATCTTTACCTCCACAAATTGTACTATAATAGCAACTGTTTTCCCATACCCAATTGAGAAATCTGTTGATATTTAAGCTGGTGTTCCTCTATAGATCATGTGTCATTTCTCTCTGGTTGCTTTCAAGTTATTTTCTTTGGTCTTTAGTTTTCAAATGTTTAAATATGACATGGTTTGCAGATTTATTAGGGGTTTTTCATATTTGGGATTCACTCAGCTTCTCAAATTTGTAGGATTACTTTTTTTTTTTTTTTTTTTGCAAAATTTGGGATGTTTTCAGCCACTGTTTTTCAAATAATCTTTTACTCATTCTCTCCTTCTCAGACACTAATACGAATTTTGGATCTTTTGTTACTGTCCAATACATCCCTGTTATATTGTTTCCATCTATTTCCTCTCTGTTGTTCAAATCAGGTAAATTCTGTTACTCTATCCTCAAGCTCACAAATTCCATCCTCAAATTTTTCATTTCCATTACTGTATTTTTGAGTTCCAAAGTTTTCATTTCTTTCCTTTTTATAACTTCTACAGATCTACCTCAGAGATGTTGCAGGTATGGTTCTAGACCACTGCAATAGAGCAAACAGCACAATAAGGTGAGTCAAATAAATTCTCTGGTTTCCTAGTGGATATAAAAGTTATGTTTACAATATACTGTAGTCTATTATGTGTGCAATGGCATTATGTCTAAAAAAATAATATACGTACCTTATTTTTTTTAAGCTTTTATTTATTTATTTGACAGAGAGAGACACAGTGAGAGAGGGAACACAAGCAGGGGAGTAGGAGAGGGAGAAGCAGGCTTCCCACAGAGCAGGGAGCCCCTCCAGGATCATGACCTGAGCCGAAGGCAGCAGAAGGCAGCAGCTTAACGACTGAGCCACCCAGGTGCCCCAACATACCTTAATTTAAAAATACTTCATTTAGCCCCCGGGGTGGCTCAGTCAGTTAAGTATCTGACTCTTGATTTTGGATCAGGTCATGATCTCAGTGTTGTGAGATCGAGCCCCATGTCAGGCTGCACACCCACTGTGGAGCCTGCTTAGGAATCTCTCTCTCTTTCCCTCTGCCCTTCCCTTCCACACTCTCCCTGCCTCTAAAAAAAATACTTCATTGCTACAAAATGCTAACAATCATCTGAGTTTTCAGCCAGTCGTCATCTTTTTGCTGGCGGAGGGTCTCGAATGTGATGTTGATGGCTGCAGACTGATCCAATCAAGGTGGTGGTTGCTAAGGGTTGGGGCGGCTGTGGCAATTTCTTAAAATAAAGGAAGTTAGCTGCATTCCACTGACTCTTCCTTTCAGTTTCTCTGTTGCTTGTGATGCTGTCTGGTAGCATTGTACCCACAGGAGAACTTCTTTTAAACTTGGATTCGATCCTCTCAAAACTTGCTATTGCTTTATCAAGTGTATATTATATCCTAAATTCTTTGTTGTCGTTTCAACAGTCCTCACAGCATCTTCAGCGGCAGATTCTATCTCCTGAAACCACTTTCCTTTGCTCCTTCGTAAGAAGCAACTCCTCGTACGTTCAAGTTTTACCATGAGATTGTAGACAGTCAGTCATCCTCAGGCTCCACTTCTAAGTGTACTTCTCTTGCTATTTCTACCACATGTGTAGTTACGTTCTTCACTTAAATCTTGAGCCCCTCAGAGTCATCTACAAAGGTGGGAATCAACTTCTTCCAAACTCTGTTAACGCTGGTATGTTGACCTCTTGAATTGTGAATCCTTTTCAGAAGGTTTTCCAATTTTCTTTGCCCAGATCCGACAGAGGAATCACTATCTGTGGTGGGAACAGCCTTACAAAATGTATTTCTTAAATAATGAGACTTGGAAGTCAAAATTATTCCTTGCTCCATGGGCTGCAGAATGGACGCTATGTTAACAGGCACGAAAATATTAATCTTGTTGCACATCTCCATCAGAGTTCTTGGGTGATCAGGTGCATTGTCAATGAGCAGTAATATCGGAATCTTTTTTTTTTTTTTTCCTGAGGAGGTCTCGAAGGTGGGCTTAAAATGTTCAGTAAACCGTTGAAAACAGATGTGCTTTGTTGTTCCATTTACAGAGCACAGAATACGTTCAACATAATTTTTAAGGACCCTAGGATTTTCAGAACAGTAAATGAGAACTGGCTTCAACGTCAAGTCACCAGCTGCATTAGCCCCAGTGAGAGAACTCAGTCTCATGTTTGAAGCTTTGAAGCCAGGCACTGACTTCTCCTCTCTGGCCATGGAAGTTCTGGGTACCATCTTCTCCCAGTAGAAGGCTGCTTCACCTACACTGAAAATCTGTTGTTCAGTGTAACCACCTTCAGTAAGTATCTTAGCTTAGATCTTCTGGATAACTTGCTGTAGCTTCTGCACCAGCACTCATTTGTGCTTTGATGTTTTGGAGATGGCTTCCTTCCTTACACCTCATGAACCCACCTCTGCTGGCTTCAGACTACTTCTGCAGCTTCCTCGCCTCTCTCAACCTTCATAGGATTGGAAAGAGTTAGGACTGTGCTATTGATCAGGCTTTGGCTGAAAGGAATGTTGTGGCTGGTGTGATCATCTATCCAGAACATTTCAACTTTCTCCCTATCAGCAAAGCAGCTGTCTCACTTTCTTATCATTCATGTGTTCACTGAAGTGGCACTTTTACATTTCCTTCAAGAACTTTTCCTTTGGGGGCACCTGAGTGGCTCAGTGGGTTAAAGCCTCTGCCTTCAGCTCAGGTCATGATCCCAGGGTCCTGGGATCAGGCCCCAAGTGGGGCTCTCTGCTCAGGAGGGAGCCTGCTTCCACCTCTCTCTCTCTGCCTACTTGTGATCTCTGTCATATAAATAAATAAATAAAATATTTTTAAAAATAGTAATTAGAAGTAAATTAGAAATTAAAAATCACAACACTGGGGCACCTGGGTGGCTCAGTCATTAAGCATCTGCCTGCGGCTCACGTCATGATCCCAGGGTCCTGGGAATGAACCCCGTATTGGGCTCCCTGCTCAGTAGGAATCCTGCTTCTCTCTCTCCCACTCTCCCTGCTAGTATTCCCTCTCACTGTCATATATATATATATATACATACATATATATATATGTATGTATATATATATATATAAAAGAACTTTTCCTATAAATAATAATTATTTATAGGAAAAATAATATAAATAAATAATATTTATATATTATATAAATATATATATATTTTTAAAGAACTTTTCCTTTGCATTCACAACTTCAATATCTGATGCAAGAGGCCTAGTTTTTGACCTATCTTAGCTTTCGAGGCACCCTCCTCTCAAGGCTTAATTCTAGCTTTTCATTTAAAGTAAGAGACATGTGCCTCTCACTTGACCACTAGGGGGCCTTGAAGGGTTATTAACTGACCGAATTTCAATACTGTTCTATCCTGGGAAATAAGGAGGCCCAAAGAGAAGGGAGAGAGATGGGGGAACAGCTGGTCAGTGGAACAGTCATAACACACAATATTTATTAAGTTAACCATCTTTTATGAGCATGACTCATGGCACCCCAGACTAATTACAATAGTAACATCACTATTCACAGATCACAGATCACTAATCACAGATCACCATAACAAGTGTAATAATGAAAACATCTGAAATATCTTAACACTTAATAAAATGTGTCAGAGAAACATGAAGTGATTAAATGCTGTTCTTAAAACAGTAAAAACAGACTTGCTTGATGCAGGTTTGCCACAAACCTTCAATTTGTTAAAAACAAAACAAAACAAAAAACCCACCACAGCATCTGTGAAGTGCAATAAAAGCTCGGGAGAAGTGCCTGTTTTTTGTTATTGTTGAGATTTTCTATTTTGTTTCCTTGTTATATGCTTGTTAGAACATTTTTATGATGGCTGCATTAGAATTTCTTGTTAGAGGCACCTGGATAGCTTATTTGGTTAAGTACCCAACTCTTGATTTCAGCTCAGGTCATGATCTCAGAGCCCCATATCAGCCTCCCTACTCAGTGGGGAGACTTCCTGTCCCTCTCCCCCTGCTCCTCCCCCTGCTCATGTTCTCTCTCTAAAACAAAGAAAGAAAATCTTAAGAAAAAATTTGTCAGATAATTTCAAATCTGATTTATTTTGATGCTAAGCATTGGCCGGTTTTTCTCATTCAAGTTGTGATTTTACTGGTTCTTGGTATGAAAAGTGATTTCTTTTCTTTTATCATCAGCATTTTGGCTATTACCCTAGAAGACTCTGGGTCCTATTTAAATGTTTTGTATGGGGAGGTGCTCTTTTTGTTTAGATTTAGTACACAGGTCCTGGTCTACTTTTTCAGGCTGTGGTTCTAATGACAATTTAGCTTTCTGGGCATTCACAGTGGTATTTCAGTCTGCCTGATTGTTTTCTGGTGCCACTAGGATTCCCACTGGTCCTTTCGGGTACTTCCGTGGGTGAGCAGATGGGAGGAGGAAGGAGGAATTTCCTCACACTGAGCCACCTGGTACCTCTCGGTGGGGCAAGAGAGTCTCCAGGCCACAGGCACAAAGAGCACCTTCAGGATGAGACACATGTCTTGGCAGTATCCCCAGTCTCTGGGTAAGGGGGGGGGGTCTCCTGCTCAGCAGGGAATGAGAATCCCTCCCTGGACCTCTTATTGTTGGTGCAGCTCCTGATCAGTTTCCTCCTGCCAGAGCAACTAGACTCACCTGGTGTTACTGGCAGGACTCTCATTTTATCTTGGGGAAGGAATGAGTCCACCTGAGTCACCTGCTGGGTCACCTCTTGCTGTTAGGCAAGGGTTGTAAGAAACCCCATCACTGCAGTTTTTATTACTGGGGTCCCCAACTCCTCCATCCTCCTCTTTCCATTTTTCAGTATTCTCCTGAAATTCGGCTTGTTATTTCCAGAGTTCATAGTTACAGTTAGTGGAGAGGAGCAGGGAGAATTAAAGCTGACGATACAGGCAGAGCAAACAATGCAGTGTATGGTACAGAGAGGTAAAGTACAGTAAGTAGTACTATTATTAATATTATGGAAAGTGATGAAATAAAAATACAGATAAAGTGGCAGAGTTCAAAGAAGATACATAAGCTTTAATCCAAATGGTTAACAGAAACTTTATGGAAGGGGTAGCATTTGCTCTGAGATATTAATTTGGCAGGATTTTATTTATAAAGATCAGGGAGAAATAATTTTTACAATCAAACAAAAAATGCACTTGGGGGAGCTCATCAAGAAATAATGCAAATAAAGGTGCAAAAACAATAAAATAGCAAAGTACAGGGAACGTAAAATTATTCAAGTACATGCTTCATTTTTTTTTTAAAGAGCCCTGGAAAATAAGGTTGGAGAGGAAATTGGTATTATTCCCAATGTATAGGTGATGAAATGTTCAAGTGACATAAGAGGCTTGCCTTATTTTTCAGCAAGGAGGCTATATCAAACCAACTCTTCTGCCTAGAATAGTCTAGAAAAGCTGAAATAAAATAAAATTAGCAGGGCACCTGGAGGGCTCAGTGGGTTAAGCCTCTGCCTTCGGCTCAGGTCATGGTCCCAGGGTTCTGGGATCGAGTCCCACATCGGGCTACCTACTCAGCGGGGAGCCTGCTTCCCCCTTCCCCTCTGCCTACTTGCAATTTCTGCCAAATAAATAAATAAAATCTTTTTTAAAATAAATAAATAAAATAAAAAATAGCACCCATTTCAAGGCATCTGAGAACAGTCAAGCAGTCAGGCCTTGAAAGAACAAGAACTCAAGAGTTAATAAATTAAAATGAATCCGCCATCCTGTGCTACTTTCCCCATCAAGGTCTCTGCTACGGACTCATAACTGGCCAGGGGAAGAGAGGCTACGGAACAGAGCAGTTAAGAGGCCAGGAATCAGAGCAGAGCTTTCTGTAGTCACAGGAGGCTGGAAGACTGAAACATCAGGGTTAGCAAGAAAGGCAGGATCTCAGAGAAAAGGGAAAGCAGAGAGCTTGACTTCGGAGCTGCTTTCCCCTGAAGGCATCTGCCAATTTGCAAACAGCAGCTGAGATGGAGAAAGCAGGCAAAAATTGTCAAACAGATTTCTATTTTGAAAGTAAAACAGAGCTTTCGGCAGTCTCAAGGCTGGAGGGAACAACAAAAAAAGGAGTTCCTAGAAAGCACCACTAACCCAGCTGTTACAAGAACAGACAGAAAACTGGAACAGGCCTAAAACTACTGAAGAAACTGAATCCATAATTTAACATTTCTTCATGAAAAAAAGCTCCAAACTGAGATGGCTTCACCACAGCATTCTTTCAAACATTAAAAAAAGAATACCAATCTTACCAAATGTTTCTCGATAACAGAGAGTAAATAAATATCCCACTTTATTTTATGAAGCCATTATAAGCTTTATACCAAAAACATGCCAAGAACATTATGAAAAACAAGAATTATAGGCCAATTTTCTTGTAAACATGGATTTAAAATTCCAAAACAAAAAATGAAATCCAGTGGTGTGTGTGTATATGAATATCTTTATTTTAATATTTTAATAAAAATAATATTTTAAAAATATCTTGATCAAATTTGTTTTATTCTTAGAATATGAGAATGGTTTAACACAGGCACAGAATTAAACAACATAATTCACCACATTAATAGAATAAACAGAAGAAAATCTAGGAATAATCTCCATAGATGCAGAAAAAGCATTTGATAAAAATTCTACACCCATTCATGACTAAAAAGAGAAAAAGAAGGTCTTTAGTAAACTAGGATTAGAATGGAACTTCCTTAATTTTTTTTGAACTTCCTTAATCTGATAAAGGGTATCCAGAGAAAGCATTGGTGATATTTTCATCAAAAGACATCATGATAAATCAGACTAGGAGAGGACTTCTTTAAAAAACACACACACATTTTGGAGCCTGGGTGGCTCAGTTGGTGAAGCATCAGCCTTCAGCTCAGGTCATGATCCTGGAGTAGAGGATGAGATCTACACTCAGCAGAGAGCTTGCTTCTCCCTCTCTGCCTGCCCCTCTCCACTCATGCTCTCTCTCTCTCAAATAAATCTTTTTTTTTTTTTTAAGATTTTATTTATTTATTTGACAGACAGAGATCACAAGTAGGCAGAGAGGCAGGTAGAGAGGGGGGGAGAAGCAGGCTCCCCACCGAGCAGAGAGTCCGATGTAGGGCTCGATCCTAGGACCCTGGGATCATGACCTGAGCAGAAGGCAGGGGCTTTAACCCACTGAGCCACCCAGGTGCCCCTCAAATAAATCAAATCTTAGGGAAAAAACCCCACCCATTTTAACTACATTCTATATATATATATACACGTATATATGTGCTTTTATACATATATACACTTTTATGTATATGCATGTATATATGTACATACATATATACATGTATACACACACACACACACACACACACACACACACACATTCATTTCCAAAATACATAAACAAATCCTACTGATCACCAAGTAAATCAGTATAAAGACCCCACCCAAGAATATCTGGGTAGCCAATTAACATACAAAAAGATCCTCAGCCTGATGAGTCATCAGTGAAATGCAAGTATTAAAAGCACAATTATACACTGTTGCACAGCTACCAGACGGATTTAAAAGCGACCCTACCAAGTGTTCACAAGGATATGGAGCAACTGGAACTCTCAAAGGCTGATGGGTAAAAATTGATACAAGCACTTGGAAAACTGAGAGCTATCTACAGGGACTCCGCATATGCATGCATACCCAATGACCCAGCGATCCACTCTTAAAATACACACCCAACAAAAGACACCCAGAATGCCAGCAGCACTACTTACAATAGCTGGGAAGGGGTTCAGGACGGGCCCTCCCAGAATGTGCCACTTTGGCATTTGTCTTATTTATTGAGCTGAAGCACTTGAGATCCTCTGGCCTTTAAATGTCCAAGAAAAACTATCGCTCCTCCTTTAAGTATACAGAAGAATCTAAATTGAGGGTCTTTCCCTGAATAAAGATTACTGGCAAAGATAAAAAATTTTTAAGGATAGGGGCACCTGGGTGGCTCAGTGGGTTAAGCCTCTGCCTTCGGCTCAGGTCATGATCTCAGGGTCCTGGGATCGAGCCCTGCATTGGGCTCTCTGCTCAGCAGGGAGCCTGCTTCCCCCCTCTCTCTCTGCCTGACTCTCTGCCTACTTGTGATCTCTCTCTCTCTCTGTCAAATAAATAAATAAAATTTTAAAAAATTTTCTTTAACGATATTACATAATCTCTATACCTAACGTGGGGCTCGAACCTATAACCCTGAGATCCAGGGTCACATGCTCTACCAGCCAGGCACCCCAGCAGAGATCAATTCTATCTGAGTGAACCACCTATATGGCAGGGCAAACATCTAATGACCAAACATCTGTTCTTCTAACCAACCTGGGAATTACATTCCTTTCCTCTGAAGTCCCAGACCCCTGCCCCCTTTTTGTCCTTAGCTGAGAATGACATACATACCTTATTTTCCCAGACTGTCTTTGGAATTTTCATGTTTATGTGGATTGCCTATAAGGATGCCTATTAAATCTCATTTTCTCCTGTTAATCTTGTATCAGTTTGATTCTTAGTCCAGCTACAGGACCTTTAAGGGGATAGAAATTCTTGCTTCCTGACAACAGAAAGCATTTTTTTCAAAAATTGGGATAGAGACAACTAACTAAATAAACCTAATAAAGAGAGTAATGTTTCTGTAAATATAAAGAACAGAGATTTGGTATTTATTAATGTTTATCTATTAGTGTGGAAACCATCAGGTTTCGAACCAGCATGTTATAACATAATTATATTTTATAAATATTTATATTAATGTTTTATTTTGTTAATTTGTTATATATATTTCTATATAATTTATAATATAACATATTATATTTTTGTAGACTAGAATGCATACACATTTCAATACAATGGGAAAATGGGAAAAGATCTGTAAAGATATACATCAAAAGTTAACATAATTAACATAGTTACTGCTTGTATTTAGGAGTGATTTTTCTTTTTTCTCTTACACTTCTATTTTCATTTCTTCCGATATTAATATATATTACTTAAGTGATCAAAAAAGTTTAAAAGTATATATTATATGATTCCATTTATATATATAAAGTTCATAAATAAGCAAAGGCAGAAGAAAAATTAAATTTCCTTACTACCTACAGCCCATTAACAAATGCTTGAAACAGGCAGAGTGACATTCTTCTAGGGCTCAACTTTGCTAAGGGCAAAAGGCAATCCTAGCCCACCCTCTACCCCCCCCACCCCCCCACACCCCCACCCCCGCATCCTGTAAGTCTACTTTAACGTATAAAAATTCCTTTGGAAATTTCCTTTATCTTTAAACCCCCCAGGCATATATGGCCCACCAATATACATCTGAAGGGTCTCATGACTAAGGTTTAATTAGACGGTAATACATGACCTTTTCCTAACAACAGCTAGCCCCCTCAAGGTCCTGGAAACCTTGCTTTCAAAATTCCTTAGAGACTTACACTATCCCTAACCTCCTCCCAACCTGGAAGTAATATAATGGTCCACACTCCTCATGACCCCAGTGCAGCTCTTTCTGCCCATAGGTCCTATCCCTGTGCTTTATAATAAAATCACCTTTTTGCACCAAAGATGTCTCAAGAATTCTTTCTTGGCCTTCTGCTTCCAACCCTAATATCCTTCCTACATCAGTCAGGACAGACATCACCCTTGGGGATACAGTCAATAACGAGAATGGTACATAAGTGAGGTTTCTGGAATGCTGGTAAAGCATTCTTGAAATGGGTATTAGTTATGTGGAATATTTAGTTTGTGAAAATTCATGAAGTTGTGCACTTTTTTGTATGTATAATTTAATTGAAAGTTTACCAAAAACCAAAACGAAACAAACGAAAAAAACCAAACCCTGTGTTTTTGTTTCCCTAATAAAATATTCTGACAAATGTTTTGCTTCTTCTCATATATGGCCTTTAATCTATTTCCCCCCTCTGTGAATCAGTTGCCCACAATCAGAAAAAAAAAAAAAATCTCATGCTTAATATAGAGTTATTCGTTTATTCTGAGCCCAGATTATACTACCAACATTTAAAAAAAATAACTCTTACACAAATATGGTTTCTTATCATTTTCTTTTCCCCCTCATGATTTAAAATACATTTTTTTAAAAAATTACATAGAAGAAAGTTCTCTTTATTCTAGTTCAGTTAAAGAAAATCATATGGCACAGAAATCTCATGAATATAACTTCTATAAAATGTCAAAAGTTTCAGGGTACTTGGGTGGCTCAGTTGGTTAAGCGTCTGCCTTAGACTCAGGTCGTGATCCCAGGGTCCCAGAATCAAGCCCAGAATCAAGCCCAGAATCAAAGCCCTGTATCTGGCTCCCCACTCACAGGGTACCTGCTTCTCCCTCTCCCCCTTCCACCACTCATCGTGTTCTCTCAAATAAATGAATAAAATCTTTTTTTTAATTTAAAAAATATATATACAATAAATAAAAATTAAAAATAACAAAATAACAAAAGTTTCATTACAGTATACCTGAAACTAACATTATGTGTCAACTATACTTCAATTTAAAAAAAGTTTCATTATAGACATTAGTGATATTTGCTATATTTACCTGATAATGAGGTTTATACCACTGCTTTAAGTCCCAATCCCAAAGAATCATCTGGAAAACAAAACAAAATAAAACACTTAGTTACAAACCAGAAATAAACAAATATATGTCAAGATGAAATAGAACATCTTCAATTACAGGTATGGGAGTTTGGGAGAGCAACTGGAAATGAGAGAATAAAATTATCTATAAAAAGAATACATTATGTTAGAAAACATTTATTGGTGGCGCCTGGTGGGTTAAGCCTCTGCCTTCAGCTCAGGTCAGGATCCCAGGGTCCTGGGATCGAGCCCTGCATCGGGCTCTCTGCTCAGCAGGGAGCCTGCTTCCTCCTCCCTCTCTCTCTCTCTGCCTGCCCCTCTGCCTACTTGTGATCTTTGTCAAATAAATAAATAAAATCTTAAAAAAAAAAAAGAATATTCCATAAATTATACACTCTGTGATTGGGAAATCAAGAAAATTGTCAGAATAAAGCCACTATAATAAGGTATCTTAACTTTCAAAATATCCATTACCACAAAAAGGAAAATACAAATCAAAATAACACCCAGTTACTAAAAATACAAGAAAAATTACAAATCAGACATTCTCCCTCCTCCCACCATCTTCAAATCATCATCACTCATCATTTTAAACCATGTCAGTAGGTGGTGCTATTTCCTTACTAATAAGGCAGTTCTTGCAAAAGCAATTTAAAAAGCTTGTCCTTGAGGTTAGATTAAGTATAAAGTAAAGGATTATAAACAGCAACACTCAACCCTTTTGATATGCAGATAATTAGTGATGGTTTTCCTGTTTGTGTCCTTTATAGCCTATCCATGATATAACTTCTTAGTCGCAGACTTAGTATTTTCCTGTCCTTTTTCTTCCCGGCGAGCTTTCTGGCCACTTCTGCTTCCGACAGTCACCATGCTCAAGGAGCATTAACTTTAAAACATTAGCTTTAATTTAGCAATCTAAAACTGCTATCTATAATTAATCATAAATCTATCTTTAATTAATAAGAAGGTCTCCTTTTGCCAAAATAAACCGATAATATTGTAATTTTCTACATAGCTTCCTAGTCTCTAATGTAAACCTAATTTTTAATACAATCACCTGATTTCTATATGCTGAACTATTTGTTATTTTTTTTCCAAGTAAATTCTTCCCCCAACGGGGCGGGGGGGAGGGCTTCCATCTCACAACCGCAAAATCAGGAGTCACATGTTCTTATGGACTGAGCCACCAGGGCACCTGAATAGTGAACTATCTTTGTTGTTTTTTACCCTTGGTCTCCTGTCTGCAAAAGATCTTAAAGTGTTATCCACTTTATCACTGGTCCAATATTTTATCAGGAGTTGGCATTTTTTTTTCTATAGAGGGACAGATAGTAAATATTTCAGGCTATGGAAGCCACCTAAGGTCACTGCAACATCATCTTTTTGTTTTACAATGCTTAAAATGCAAAACTATTCTTAGCTGGAAAGCCCTACAAAAACAGGCTGCTGGCTGGATTTGGTCAGTGGGCTATAGTTTGCTGACCCCCTATTTTAGAAGACATACCCACCCTTAATCACTCAAAAGATTGTCAGTTGTTATTATCACCATTTCCCTGTCAACATGCTCGCAAAAGTTCATTTCTTACTAGTGAAAAAAAACCCCATTTCTTCCCAAAGAATATCCCAACATTCTGTAACTACATCTAAAACCCATGGACCAGTACCCACAGAATGGACATGGTATAACTACATGCAAAGCAGTTCGTAAATATTAGTAGACTCATTAAGTTTACGCAGTATTTTATATGGCCTTAAGTGTAATCCTGACATAATTATTTCAGGTTGTGATGTGACCAGCATACATTCTAGATTCTAGAGACATTAATTAATGCAGTTTAAGATGTTAATTACTTTCTCAGAACACTCATGTTAAAAGTAATAAAACTTGGGGCACCTGGGTGGCTCCGCTGGTTAAGCAGCAAACTCCTGATTTCAGCTCAGGTCATGATCTCGGGATTCTGGGATTGAGCCCTGCATGGGACTCCAAACTCAACCCAGAATCTGCTTCTCCCCCTCCCTCTACTCCCACATTCTCTCTCCCTCTCTAAAATAAATAAATCTTTTTTTGTTTTAAAGAGTAACATAACTTAAATCCCTGTTTCTTTTATACTTGGTATTTCTAGCTCCACTTTGTCCAGTCTCACACAATTGATATTTTTAAAGTATTTATTTCTTTGAGAGAAATACACACACACAAGGCAGGGAGTAGGGGGAACAGGGCAAGAAGGAGAGGGAAAAAGAGACTCCTGGCTGAGCAGGGAGTCCTACACTGGGCTTGATTCCAGAACTGACCTGAGCTGAGGACACTTAACTGAGCCAACCCAGGCGTCCCTAAAATTGGTATTTTAGACCCAACTGCAATACTTTACTTCTGTCCTTAATTTTTCTTTTGAGATTGAGGATGTCAACTAGCATAGTGACCATTCCTTTCATCATTTGTAAACCTGAGGTTTTCTTAATTCACCAATAAAAGCACAGAATAGACAGGCGTGAAGTCAGAGCCACATGATGGGTCACCAAAAATTACCTAGGAGATAGGCATCAATTCACTAATTTGCATCCTAAATCTGCAAACTTGCCTAACTACTGTCCTCCAATCCATACTTCCACATTTCTTCTACAAAGTAGGTCATTAAACAGTGACAAATGCCTATTCCTCACTTTCCCAATTCATGGGTCTACGCAGAAGCTGATATTTTGCTAAATCGAGCACATTTTCATTGGGATAGTTTCTTAACATGGAGTCTTCCTCGCTCCCCATTTCATTTACCTACATGATAATTAAATGCTATCTTCTTAAGTGCTTGGAGTCTACTGCCAGGACCACAGCTGTATTCATATTCTTAAGGTAGTGCTATCACTCCCAAGCAGGTGAAAACTGGTTCTTAAGGACACACACACAGTCTTCAAAATAATAAAATGATTGTAGGCCTCCAAACACCACAGTACAGAAGCAGTCAATCTACAGTACCGAAATTTCATAAAGGAGGAAGAATGATTAGAGGAGGAAAAATGTCTAAAACGGCTCATTAGGAGGGGAATGATAATGAAAATAAGGTTGAGAAATAGGGACATAAAGTCGTCCGGCTTCTTGCTGAGAGAAACAGCATCAGCTTATGGTCTGAGCACACCATGTTGAGGGTATGCCTGCTTAGAAGCTCCAGCAACAGGAGAGGTCATGGACGCCCTACTCCAACTGCTCTTGGAGGCCTTTGTCTGAAATCCCCTGCAGGTTAGCAACTGAAAAAACATACAGTGAAAGTCACAAACTGCTAGCAGACTGTCTTCTGTCTAATCTGAACACCTAGCGATTAGTGATTTTGAGCAAACACAATTTTTGCCTGGGTCGCAGACGATGTATGAGCCAGGAATTCTGCAGGTACGAATGTATGAAAGCGGTATGACTCCAAGTGTGCACCATAGTAAGATAAACAAATGGACAGTACAGGCTTAGGGATTTTTACAGCAATTTAACATTGGCCAAAACAATTTTAGTGCATTTTATAAAAGCATCAATCCACAACAGATCAGAAGAAAAACTTTCCCAAAACTTGGACTTTGCTACACCATTTAACCTAGATGCACACAGCAGCACTGTTTGGGGTAGCAAGCAAACTAGGTGTAACCCAACTGTCTGTCCATAACAAGATGGGGACACGGGTATATTCATACCATGGAATACAACGGTGAAAATCAATGAAGTACGTTACATACTACATAAATTAATCCCAGAAACAGAGGACTGAATAAGAAAAGTCACAGAGGGGCTCCTGGGTGGCTCAGTGGGTTGAAGCCTCTGTCTTCGGCTCAGGTCATGATCCCAGGATCCTGGGATCCAGCCCCGCATCGGGCTCTCTGCTCGGCAGGGAGCCTGTTTCCTCCTCTCTCTGCCTGTCTCTCTACCTGCTTATCTTTGTCTGTCAAATAAATAAAATCTTAAAAAAAAAAAAAGTCACAGAAAAATATATACAGTATAATTTGATACATGTAAAATATTTACTTTTCAGGAAAGTGAAATATACTTTAAAAATAATTACTTTTCAGGAATATAAATATATGATATGCACATATCATATACTTATATATCAATATATATAATATATATTAAAATAATTCCTTTTCAGGAATATAAATATATAGGAAACTCTTAAGAAATTCAGGGAGAAGAGAAGGAAACTGGAGCCGGGCGTGGCATACAGGGAACTTCAAAGTTACCGGTAATGTTCAAAATCAATGGTAATGGAGAGTAGCTGATGTTTGTTATCCTTCGTCTATACTTCATGCATATTTTGTAAGTATTTATGTAGCTTTAATTAAAAACTAAGAATTTAGGAAGGTAAAGAAGTAAAGACAGTGACTAGTGAAAACTCTTGAGAAATTGTGCTGTAAGTGGCAAGAATGAAATGGGATAATGGTTGGAAAAGAATGTGGGGATAATACTTTTTGTCGTCATTGACATGGTTAACAAAAGCTCTAGGTTCTAGAGCTTGTCTGTACCTGATAGGAACGATCCAGGATACAGCAGAACTAATAATACAGGATAGATTGAGAGATACTCAAAATAACAAAATCCTTAAGGAAAATACTGCTCAATGGCTCTATAATATTAGGATTTAGATAAAGTTTAAACTAGGAAACAGTAATGGAGTATTAGCCATTATTTATCAGATTATGATCTATAAATCACTTGTTGTTCATCAGGGGTCTGGAATATTTAGAGGGAAAAAGGATCTATATATCTTACATATATTTCATAATTATGAAATGTTAGATTAACTCTGATTTCCACAAAGATCTCATCATCCTCATCACAATAGCTATTATTTTCTTAAAAGCTGGGCAGGTGCCCTAAGGCCTGTGTTATTCTTTACAAATTATCTTAACTGAAGTATTTTTACATCACTGGAATATTATTGTTTACATCTGTTAAGTTTGCATTCTTTTCATTGTGTTGCACTATATCTCCAATCAAAAAAAGAAATGGCTCAAAACTGGTTTCCTAAAGCTTAAGGTGTTGATAAAAATAGAAACATAAATAACTCAGAATAAATGCTCAGCCTAGATCAAGAACAAGACTCTAGGGGCACCTGGGTGGCTCAGATGGTTGGGTGTCTGCCTTCTGCTCAGATCATGATCTCCAGGTCCTGGAATGGAGCCCCACGTTGGGCTCCCAGCTCAGCAGGGGGTCTGCTGAGAAGGGTCTCCCCCTCTCTGCCCCTCCTCCTGCTTGTGCTCTGTCTCTCAAATGAATAAACAAAATCTTAAAAAAAAAAAAAAAAGAACAACACTCTAATGCAAGTGGAATACAAATCTAATGCAAATACCACACAAACCCATAAAAATGAACATATTACTAGGACATACAACAGTGACTATCTAAAAGCTAATTTTTTTTAGACTTGTATTCATTTACCCTATATTCCTCTGTCTGTTTTCCACTTTGAAACTTTATCGAATAATGATAATAGGAAGCCATGGAAACTTTTAGGTCATATTCCAACAAAAATTCCTAAAAAATTTTTTGGTAAAACAACAGAATCTTTCTAGAACAAGAACACAATTCTTCCTTATATGAATCTGAAGATTTTCATTCTTAAAACAGAAGAGATACCATCCAGATTCTCTGCTCCCCACTGCAAATGTGCATTAAAAAAAAAAAAAAAGGATATAATACTGCCAAGGGGCTTGTAAAACCAGCCACGCAGATGATAAGCATTATGCTGGAAGAGATAACAGATCAAATAATTTCCAACATATACTTGCCATACGACACCTTGGGGTATCCCAGAACCGAAAAGGCATGGGATGTAAAAGAGTAATTACCGTCACACTTGCATACAGTAGGTATGTCACTTAACTACTGGATGAATGTGCTCATGTGGTAAGTCTGAATCAACGCTGGTTATGTGCAATACTCAGGAGGGAGGGTGGCAGACAAGTTCCTATTTGTCTATCACTGAAAACCCATACTACAAAAGAGGATCCCCCCACCCCATTTAATGACTATTTTGTGAACTCTGACAGAAACTGAGAAACGGGGGCACCTGGGTGGCTCAGTGGGTTAAAGCCTCTGCCTTCAGCTCAGGTCATGATCCCAGGGTCCTGGGATCGAGCCCCGCATCGGGCTCTCTGCTCAGCAGGAAGTCTGCTCCCCCCAACCCCCCACCGCCTGCCTCTCTGCCTACTTGTGATCTCTGTCTGCCACATACATAAATTAGAAAAAAATCTTTAAGAAAAAAAAGAAACTGAGAAACGTGTATTAGAAGTTCTGAGAGAATCGGTTATCTGTACAGCAAGGAGAAGTCCTGCCAAACAATGAGAATATCTCCTAACTGCAGATTTATATACTACTTTATTCACAGAAGACAGCTGGTGGTTGAAACACATATGCTGGTCCTAATTCAGCGTTTAAGGAATAGCATAAATGTAACTGCATGCGATTTTTGGCCACAGAGTATATACATCCTTTCCATGTGCTGTGGGAAATGGGGCAAATAAAATGTATTTGTTTTTGAGAGAGACAGAGGAGGGACAGAGGGAGAGGGAGAGGGGGACTCTCCAGCAGACTCCTGGCTAAGCGCAGAGCCTGATGTGGGGCTCAGTCCCACGACCCTGAGACCATGTCCTACAGCCAGAATCAAGAGTCGGATGCTTAACCGAGACAACCAGACACCCCTATTTCCCAAGTTTTTAAGTATGATAATGGTCATTAGCTTAGTCACTTGCTATAAAATAATCTTCAGTGAGAAATCTTTACAACTGCAGGGTTCATGCCGAATCTGACTATTCAGAACCAAGAGCCAAAAATACTTGCTGCCTTTCAATGCCCAATTACAATTTTGCTTGGATTTTTCTAATTTAAGAGAAATACAGAACAGAATAGAATTTGGTTGGAAACAGAATGAATCTACAACACCCAACCTATTTACCCATCAGTGAGCTACAACAGAGACCCCCTTAATGTTGCAAACAATGTTCAGTGATATAAATATATTGTGATTTTTTAGTTTCAAAAAATTATAATGAATCATTTTTATACATTTGTCTAAAATTGGCAGGTGCCTACCATGCATACTGAATACATAGTATATGTTGCATGAATATTAAAAGTTTAAGAAAAATTGGCAGAAACATTCATTCCTCCCATATAATAATATACAGCTCTTTTAAAGTCTTACTTCCAAGGAAACAGTTTATATATATCCTGTATATACACTGTTCCTAAGTCAGCAAAACTTTAGGCATCTAAACTTTAGTACCAATACCAAAGTAGAGTCTGTAAATAATTTAAATAGAAAAATAATTTAAGTTAGCTAAATTTTTAATCACAGTAAAAAAAGAAATTGTAGTGGGTACGGTATGTTTTCAGAATATGGTTCTACTATATTAGAAGGCACCATTTAATGAAACTATGAAATTTTAGTAGCTGTTTTAGGAGCTTTCAATATTTATGTTTCCTTTTCAGCTCAAATACAGTACCGGGAATTATTACATATTTTCACACACTGCGGTCATCTGTTCAAAACTAATTTCAAAAACAGCATTCTAAGTAGCATATGAGGTATATACTACTAAAATAATTTTTTTAGGGGATTTGATAAAGTGAACCCAAGACTATGCTTTCATATAAATTCAACTTTGTGGTTTGAAAAGTTGAATCCTGATAAGTTTCTGTTTGAATATGTTTATAAGTCCAACATGCTTTACAGAGCTCTACAAAACCACCAATACCACAGTGAAACATCACCAGTACAACCAGGAGATGTTATCAGGTTCTATTACGTCAATGAGGTTTTATTTCATTGTTCCCTATGTAGCCAAAAAGAAAAACATATGACTTGAAAGTCAAACTCACAGAACTATTAGACTTATGTGAAATTTAAAAAAATGTTTGTTATGGTACAGCTGTGAGTTAACTGTTACAATACCCTTTATTCTCAAGTTGCTTAATGACAATTTACTTGAGCTTTGTGTATAAATCCATGCTAATGAAACCGACTGAATTTCAGTATTTCCAAGTTTTTCTATTTCTATGCCTTCTGACATAGGCCCAATAAAGAAACCATTAAACTTTGTGATTGTGTTTACTGACCAGAAACCAGGAACATAAATGGATAGCCAAAGTGTTAAACTAAATGAACCTGTACTTTCTAACCATCTAAAGGGCAAAGATAGTACCCTTGACCCCTGCACAACAGAGAAGAGCCCCAGACAGAAGAACTGAGAAGCAGAAAAAAGGGGTGTGTGTGTGTGTGTGTGTGTGTGTGTGTGTATATATATATATATATATATATATATATATTAGGAAAGGTGGTGGGAGGACTAGTATTACTTGGATACCTCTCCAACTAATCCAAACAATATGATTATGGTAACTTCGACTGTATGCTATGTACCAGCACCATGTTAGACACTTAATACATATTGTCTCCTTGAATCTTTACTAGAATTCTCTGTGGTAAGCCTTATTTCCCCATTTTACAGATGACACAACAAAGACTAAGAAAGGTTAAGTAACCTGCCCAAAGTCACATGACTAGTAAGTGGCAGAGACAGAAACTGAATTGGTCTCTAACTCCAAAGCTTTAAGGATTCTTAACTGTGATGCCATACCATCTTCTTATTATTTACTGAATACTATCATATGCCAGCAGTGTGCCAGGCACTTGGCAGGCATGTAAAATCACAACTTTGCCTGTCACCCCATTTCCTCTATGGAGAAGTTGAGGCTCAGTGATTATAGTAATAATTCTGCATTTGCCTCCCAGAGTCCTTCCTTGCCCTTCCCCTGATCCTAGGGAGGCTGATCCCTATTCTCTAACACCTAAGCTCCCATGCAGCTGATTTCTGCTTATGCTGGGACCCACCAACAGGAAACTGGAATCTGAGAGGAAAGAGAAATCAAGGTTATTTCTTTTCTGTTGCCTGTGTACACACCATTGTCCCTTGTAATGACTGTGTACCTCCTCTCCCCTCTCCTCTGCCCACCCCCACCCCCCATGACTACAGCTCTTACCAGATGGCCTTCCCTTCACAACTGAAGCTGTGATTTGAAAACACCATTTCCACCCCTATTTTTGCAGCCCCAGGAGAGGTAACAGCTTTTTATGGTTGCTAGTCTCACCATCTCTCATCCACTCTCTTAGCCCTGCTCATTCTCTCAAAGTCGATTTGTCATTAAAATCTTTTTATTTGAACCAGCTTAAAATGAATTCTATTTCTATACCCCTAAATAGTACAGGGATGTTCAACTAAGTTCACATGTCAGCTAGTAAATCACAGAGCTAGAATCTGAACTCAAATTTTATCTCCCTCCAATTTTATTCCTTTTCTAGGATGCTAAAAGGATAATTATTTATGCTTTTTATGAGATCTTTATTCCCCAAAGACACTGCTTTTAATTATCAAGTCACCCTGTAAAATC
>ML102096.1:1777-20342 GCA_003697995.1 Taxidea taxus jeffersonii | reverse complement strand
GGGTGGACAGGCAAAATGCATGAAGTACAGTGGGAGATAACAGGCTTTCAGTTACAAAATTAAATAAGTTGCGGGATGAAAGGCACAGCATAGGGAATATGGTCGATGGTACAGTACGGTGAGCACAGCATAACATACAGACTTGTCAAATCCTATGTTTTATAACTGAAACTAATGCAACATTTTCTGTCAACTATACTTCAATTAAAAAGGAGAAGGGAGTTGAGGGAAATTGGAAGGGGAGTTGAACCATGAGAGACTATGGACTCTGAAAAACATTCTGAGGGCTTTGAAGGGGTGAGGGGTGTGAGGTTGGGGGAGCCAGGTGGTGGGTTTTATGGAGGGCACGTACTGCATGGAGCACTGGGTGTGGTGCATAAACAATCAATTCTGTTATATTGAAAAGAAATTAAATAAATAAATCATCAAAATAAGCTTAAAAAAATTAAAAGCAAGCTCTGTTATCCAAATAGGGCATATGAGATGGATTTCCCATCATACCATAAATTGAAAACGACTTCTCTTGATAGAACAATGCTTTCCTTAGTCTTAGTCCCTACTCCCTCCACAAAAAAATTCTTTCCATAAACATCTCTATATTTTCACAAACGTTTATAACTGCAGTGGGTGATGAGGGTGAAAACAACCTGATAATCCAAGTTTCCTCATTTCTTGTCTCTTTTATGAAGATGAACAGTAAAATCATATGTAAAAATTGACCACAGAAAGAGGTCCATTTTCCACTCACTACAACCAAGCTGGAATTTTCAACTATTATTTAGTATTAGTTGATTCTGGTGGCAAATACAAAAGTGGTTTCACTTCTTGGGCACAGGAGGAAGCCTTGGTCAGTGAAACAGACATACCAGCTTGGCCCAGGCCTGCATTGCCAGGGTTCAGGAAATTGCATGATACAAGCTGACACTTAACACTTCCCATCAATAACCACCCCCCCCCCAACATCTGGTTTCTTCGCACAGACAGCTCATACTGAGACCTGTCCACTGTCAGGGCCAAGGTAAAGGGCGATGCCCACAGACTAGGTGGGAAATGTGAGGATGCAACTACAGTGCTGTGGGGATGCCTGAGGCCACTGAATGCCCTGTCATGATGCTCCAGCACAGATGGGGGCAGCCTGCACCATGTAAGTAGAGCGCTAGGACACAGAAAGCACAGGAGTGGTAGTCAACAAACAAATGTGTTTGTGTAATATATAAACTCCCATAGGGTTGTCAATTTGTGGGATTCACTTTTTCTAACTGTTCACCCCATGACATACAACTTCAGGAAACCCAAAGCCCATGGATCATTGTTGAAGGGCACATTCAAACTCAATCAAAGTGTAACTAAGGGTAATCATACACATAAATACAAATTATCATTCAAAAAATCAATACCATCTCAAACTTTCTTTTTCATTCCCAAATGAGCTTTTATGGGTTTTAATGTCAATTAATGTGCTTATAGAACTGGTAAAAAACAGTCACTGCTGAAATTTTAAAATCACCACTCTGCTTTCCCTAATGTTTTTTGATGTACTTTTATCTCATACAAAAATGAACTACTAAGGACTAAATCATACTTCACTGAACACATTTCAGCTGAAATGATGCACCAAGATGTACAGCTTTGGTCAGGCTTATGCTGTTTTTGTCAACATAGTATACGGGGTGTAAGAGCTACTGTCTTTTCCATTTCCCAGGAATATTAGGCCTAACAGATTCTTCAAGTGAGAAGAAAACTTAGTTTAGAAGGTACACTAATTCCTCTCCTCCCTGGTGAAAATACTGTTAGAGGTATTAGTTTTAGACAGAGAAGCAAGTTCACTTTGGAAAAAAGCACACACAGAAAACCCCTCAAACATGACCTTTAATACAGCGTAAGGGTGAAAGTGTAAACCTCATTTGGAAACAGTACTTAAAATATTGTTTTGAAGGGCCTTTACAACAGCAGTATACTCTTTAAAGAGAGATTTCAGATCAACTGATTGAGTCATATTTACTTTACCTAGGGACAATTAGATTAAATTTAAAATTCCAAACAAAAACTTTTAGGACACAAATAAAATTATATGTGCATTTATTCTTGCAACTATCTCCAAAATAAAATATTCAATGGTTTAAATTGTTGCACTTCTCATTTGCAATGCAGATGAAGAGAGGAACACAGCAGACACATGTGAGATGAGGTGTGAGGCATAAAAGAGAGTACAGGAAGCAACTGATTAGCTGAATAGTGACTCCCCCGAAGATGCCAATACCCTGATCCCCAGAAGCTCTGGGGACCTTACCTGGCAAATGGGATTTAGCAATCATGATTAAATTAAGGTGTGAGGGTGGAGAGATTATCCTGAATTACCTGGGTGGTCCCAGTGTTATCATGAGGATCCATAAGGAGACAGGAGTATCAGAATCAGAAGACAATGTGACGTTGGAAACAGAGGGATAAAAGGCGGTGTAATGAAGGGCCACAAGCCAGGGAATGCAGGCAGCTCTAGAAGCAGGACAAGGCAAGAAAATGGATTCTCCTCTAGAGCCTCCAGAAGGAGCACAGACCTGTTAACACCCTGATTTTACCACACTGAGACTGATTTTGAACTTCTGACTTCCAGAACTGCAAGATTCTACACAATCAATTTGTGTAGTTTCAAGCCACTGAAAGTTTGTCATTTGCTACAGTGGCACTAAAAAACTACTAGAACATCTCACTGTGAGGCATATTGAGTCTGTACAATGGCAGTGACCATTTCTAGGTAGGGCTGTTTGCAGGGTGTGGTAGCACTGGGCCTGGATAGTTGACTGTCAGCACCCATCCTCCCTCCCTGATGGAACCCCCGTGCTCCGTGTGCCTCCTCCACTGCAGCCCAGGTGACTCATAGGAAGCTGGCCCCATCCACACTAACAGGGAAGAGTTCTGTCATGGAAGCCAGTCATGTTCCTCCTGGCCATTCACACAACCAGTTGTACAACAGTCAGTGCCTTGTTACTCTTCTACAAGAGACAGTAACCTAGGTTGTTCTACTCACACAAATGGGAAGGGCTTTACAGAAATATCTGAGTTGTCTCTGAACAGGAACAAGGAAAGCAGTGGTCCCACCACTGGCAGCCATCACACAGTCAGCAGGGAGGGGAAGACAAACCTGCCAGAGGGAAAGGGCAGAGTAGGGAAAAATGGAGGGAATCATGGAGACAGTTGGAATCAAACATATTCTCTGCAAGCCCTGCCATGAGCTGCTTCTTCATGAGATTGAAGTATTTCTTTTTTTATCTTTAAGACAGTTTGAGTTAGGATGAGACAACCATCCAAACTGATTCAGGAGGTCAGACTTTATGGACACTAAGAAAGCCAGATAATAAAAATAGATGACTCACATGTGTGGAAAGTTTCCTTTCCAACTAAATAAATAAAACTAGAACCCTGAATTTGTGGTTAATCTGCTATTCTTGCTATTTTTCATCATTCAACTGTATTTTTCAAGAATGAGAAACTTACTCTCAATAAATACAGTGATGGTTTTCTGAAAATTTGTAACCAAAGTAGGGAACAATCAGAGCCTTTAAGTAGATTGTTTTGAATTCACTTAACAATCACACAAGATACACTCTAAAATTTATCAACCAGTGGGACTAACTTTCTTATATAAGATTTCATGCAAATTTTTGTCTACCTGATGATTTTTAGTTTTTGTCTACCTGATGGGTGAATAAAGATGTCTCAATATGGTCCAGAACTAACAGTGTTCCCTGGCTCATAGTAAAATCCAGGGTCATTTTTATTTCCTCTTCCATGAACTTCTCCTTCCTCTCCTTTGGTCTGTTTTTCAACTGGACTGTTTGTCTTCTTCTCAATTTGTGGGCACTCTCTATATATCAGAGACATGAACTCCTTGAACAGCTGATGTTACAGATGCTTTTCACAGTCTGTTGCCCACATGTGGCTTTACTCTATCTTTGATATACAAAACTTTTTCATATTTTTAAAATAAAGTGGCATGTCATTTCTTCTAGGTTCTGTGGGTCTTATCTCTACCTAAGGTAGCCTACCACTTGCCACATTTTACATGCCCCTAGATTGTCTCCAAATTCTTTATCATTTTGTTTGTATATTTAGAACTTAAATCAATTTAGAATATTAATCAATCTGACATCTGCTTACATGTGTGATAGGAAGCAGGGGTTGTAAGAAAGAGAGACAGTTCTTTCAGCTCTGAGGGATAAAGCTTAGAGTCAATAGTCAATGATACTGTCTTATTTTCTAGAAGGAACTGGTGGTTTCTGTTTGGAAGTCTGATAATTTTTTCTTAGTCGCTGAAAGTCAAATAGGTTTATGTCTGTTTAGGTTTGTGTCTGCTCAGCTAATTCTCCCTGGGACTTGAGGGCCTTGTGAATTGAAGGCATGACTATTTTTCAGCTCAATAAATTCTGCATTAGTTCAATTATCGCTTCTGACCTTTACTCCTTTTGTTCTCATGATACTTGCAAGTCAGATTTGGGCCTGACCTCACATTTTATTTTTTCATTTCTGATTTTCATCACTTCTAATTTTTTTTTTAAGATTTTATTTATTTATTTGACAGAGACAGAGAGAGAGCAAGCAAGCACAGGCAGAAGCAGAGGGAGAAGCAGGCTCCCTGCCAAGCAAGGAGCCCAATGTGGGACTCGATCCCAGGACGCTGGGATCATGACCTGAGCCAAAGGCAGCCGCTTAACCAACTGAGCCACCCAAGCGTCCCATCTCTTCTAATTTTTCCTCAGTGTTCTGGGATATTCCTTTGGAAAATCAATTTTGTTCTCAGCAGTGATCATTACTGTTTACAGTGTTCCTATTACATGTTTAAACTAGTGAATTTAAGTTTTAATGCTTTCTTGTATTTTTATGTTTTAAAAGATTTATAAAATTTATTTGACACAGAGAGAGAGAGAAAGTGAGCACAAGCACGGGGAGTGGCAGAGGGAGAGGGGGAGGGAGAAGCACACTCCCCACTGAGTAGGGACCCCCCAACACAGGGCTTGATCTCAGGCAGACACTTAACCCACTGAGCCACCCAGGAATCCCAAAGATCCCTTACAAAATCTTCAGTAAGTATTTTGCTGCTCTTCACTGTAACTGTATCCCCCTCAGATTTCCTTGACAATAGGTTTCTCCAGCTCTGTAGTCAGCTGTTAATCAATGAGGACACATGCTCCGGACCTCAGTTTGGTGCTCCTCCACCAAGATGCTACCTGCCAGTCAGGTGTGTGAACTCTTCCAGCTCAGGCCTAGTCACAATTCTGGGAACTCCAGGGCATCAGCGAACCTGCTCTAAGGGGACCACGCTTTGTGCATAAAAGCAGGCCCCTGCCATGAAGCAGCTGCTCTCAAACCTTCCCAAGTGGTCCTGCTCTACCCAGCACAAAGTCCCTAAGCAAATCAACCTGCTGGGAAAGCCCATTTCTCTATGACCAAGGACCATAAGAGAGGGAAGTTACACCACAGACTCCACACATGAAGAGGTCTTCACTAAAGGCCTTCGAGAGAGACGGCCTTTT
Source organism: Taxidea taxus jeffersonii (assembly GCA_003697995.1). Taxonomy (NCBI): domain Eukaryota; kingdom Metazoa; phylum Chordata; class Mammalia; order Carnivora; family Mustelidae; genus Taxidea; species Taxidea taxus. The sequence goes on along the minus strand of ML102096.1, from coordinate 14,814 downwards.
CTTCCAGTCATTTCATGATGGCACCCTGAAATACTGAGATGCTCTTCCACACCTCCCCCTGAGATCCCAAAAGGGCAATTGGGAGTAGAATAGGTCCTTCCTACAGCCCACCTAAATGATTCTTGAGGGCCTACCTGGTGCTGGGGATTGGCGAAGGCAACATAGGCCCATGGTCTTATACTCTGAGGTCACTGGTTCTTGAGCAAAGGAGGGAAAATGAGAGGGTCCAGGAGACTGCACACACCATCTTCGCAGAACATCTCCCTGGCCCCCAAGATCACTTTGTCATGGCAATGTCAACAGAGCATGGCAAGTGTACCTCAGAAGTCCCTCTGACACCTCAGCAATACAGAGAGAGCCCAACCATAAACATAATCCCTAGAACCAGCATCCTTTAGGAACCAAAACCCCTATGAGTCAATTACTTCGATATGTGTTACTGTATTTTTACCTATGTATAATATAAGAAAAAGAGGAATGACATACCTCTGTGATTTGGGGCAGTACATCAACTCGATTTGGAGTGTTTTGGATTGTAGTTAGATACTATTTTTTTCCAAAAAAGAAAGTTATAATCCATTTAATAAAAACAATGTGAGCTGTCATGTATGGAATTCTTGTGCTATAAATGTTTTCATTGTCTCGAGTTCTAGTAATGTACATACACTAGCGTTGGTCTCAAATGGGGGATGTCTGGAAGGAAACAGGATACATGATTAGGGGAGTGAGTGTAACCCCTGCCCCAAACAGTTCAATTTTTCTAAAATATATATCGTTTTTTTGTTTGTTTGTTTACTGAAAGCAGTCTTTTTTATTTAATTTCTTTTCAGTATAGCAGAATTCATTGTTTATGCACCACACGCAGTGCTCCATGCAATAAGTGCCCTCCATAAAACCCACCACCTGACTCCCCCAACCTCCCACTGTCGCCCCTTAAAACCTTCAGAATGTTTTTCAGTGTCCATAGTCTCTCATGGTTCAACTCCCCTTCCAAATATCCCTCAACTCACTTCTCCTTTCCATCTGCCCATGTCCTCTGTGTTATTTGTTATCCTCCAGAAATAAGTAAAACCATATGATAATTGACTCTCTCTGCTTGACTTATTTCACTCAGCATAATCTCTTCCAGTCCTGTCCATGTGGGTACAAAAGTTGCATATGCATCCTTTCTGATGGAGGCATAATACTCCATAGTGTACATGGACCACATCTTCCTTATCCATTCGTCCATTGAAGGGCATCTTGGTTCTTTCCACAGTTTGGTGACCATGGCCATTGCTGCTATGAACATTGGGGTACAGTTGGCCCTTCTTTTCACTACATTTGTATCATTGGGGTAAATACCCAGTAGTGCTATTGCGGGGTCATAGGGAAGTTCTATTTTTACTTTCTTAAGGAATCTCTACACTGTTTTCCAAAGTGGTTGCACAACTCGCATTCTCACCAACAGTGTAAGAGGGTTCCCCTTTCTCCACATCCTCTCCAACACCCATTGTTTCCTGTCTTGCTAATTTTGGCCATTCTAACTGAATGAAAAACATTCTGAGGGTTTTGAAGGGGTGGGGGGTGGGAGGTTGGGGGAGCCAGGTGGTGGGTTCTATAGAGGGCATGTATTGCATGGAGCACTGGGTGTGGTGCATAAACAATGAATTCTGTTATACTGAAAAGAAATTAAATAAATAAATAAAAATTTAAATGTCAAAACTGAAGAAATCTGGTGGGGTTATTGAAGTCTGATCCCTGGGGATGCCTGGTTGGCTCAGTCTGTTAGGCAGCAGCCTAACATGACTCAGGTCATGATCACAGGGTCCTGGGATCAAGTCCTGCATCAGACTCCTTGCCCAACCAGGAGCCTGCTTCTCCCTCTGCCTGCTGCTCCCCCTGCTTGTGCTCTCTCACTGACAAATAAATAAATAATCTTTTAAAAGAAAGAAGAAAGAAAAAAAGAAAAATGAAATATGATCCACAGTGTAGAACAACTCAAAGGATGGTACTTTCTTGGCTGATTTATGTTTGTTTGTTTTTAAAGTAGGCTCTACAGCCAGTATGGACACTAGTGCATGGCTTGATCTCAGGACCCTATGACCATGACCTGAGCTGAAGGCAGACAATCGATTAAGCCACCCAGGCGCCCCACTTTCTTGGGTTCCAATGGGACTTTTCCTAGGCTCTAATCCTAGCTGTACTGGCTGCCCAAGGGGAATTAAGTTCAACACCACAATAAAAGCATCCCAAGGCAGCAGTCCTTGGTAGGACCTTTGCAGGTGGATGCCATAATCAAAGAGTCAGTGGGTGAAGGTTTTGAAGCACAGTGGGAACAAGCGAACAACACAGTGGGAACAGTGCCTTTTGAGTGTCACTGAACCATCCTACTCACCTTCAGGAAGCCTGGTCCTTCTCCAGTCAACCCAGCGAAAGTAAATTTGTTAGAAGAACAGGGGAGGGGTCATCTCCCTCTCTCCCAGAAATGGAAGCAACCAACCAAACAGTGCAGCACTGGAGGAAAAATAAAAATATGAAGGAATGTGGGGCACCTGGGTAGCTCAGTCTGTTAAGCATCTGCCTTCGGGGCAGGTCCTGATCTCAGGGACCTGGGATCTGAGCCCCACATCAGGCTCCCTGCTCAGTGAGGAGTTTCCCTCTCCTTCTCCCTCTGCCCCTACCCCTAGGTCACTCACTCTCTCTCTCTCTCTCAAATAAATAAAATATTTAAAATAGGAAATTTATAAATAAAGGAATGAATCAAAATGCAGAATTCAGAAATGGATGGAACCATATATAGAAACCTGAAATATGTCCCACTGAGTGAGAAAGGATTATTAAATCATGATATTGTATGAATTGATTACCATTTTTTTTCTTAGAATGTAGAGCACACCGTACTATGCCAAAATGAAAACACAAAATTAGGATTGAATACAAAAACAAAATTATCAGTGTTATTCCATCAAGTGTTTCTCTAACCTACTGAGCAAAACCTCAGTTCATCCTCTCAAAGAATCTGGGCACCACCTCAGCACACACGAACATATTTTCAGGCCACAGTTCACATTGCTCCAGTCCCAACTCCGAGTCCTGAGCCCTGGGCTCGTCCAGGCAAAGCTACCACCAACTTTGTTGGGGCCCCTGCCCTAGAAATCCCCAAACACAACCACTTCACAACAGGGAGACTCAGGGAGTTTCAAATGGGCAGAAACTTGAGACTTTGACTTTTTTTTTTTAATTGAAAGGAAAATACAGCAAGAAACATTTCTAGCACAGAGTGAAGAGCTAATCTCTCACAATGTTGAGAGTCATTAGAATTATCAATACACCATCAACGGTCTGAGAGGTCAAACAGGCCAAAAGCTGGAAACACCAGAGGAAATCCTCACAGCAAACAGAGCTGAAAGCCAGGTCCTAGATCAGCTAACATGGCTCTGCCACTTACCACAGTGAGAATGTGTAACTGTCCTGGGCCTCAACTTCCCTCCTGCCGGCAGGAAAGTGGCAATACCACAAAACTCAAGTCTGGTCTGTGAAAGGAGAATGCTCGGTGATAGCCCCGGTACACCGCCCATCCAACCACAGTCTGTGCCCAGTGAATGGGAATTTCCTCTACCGCAACCACACAAAGAGCTGAAGGATCTGCACAAGATGCCTGTTTCTTTATTTACCAGTCACAAAACCATGTTCTTCCCCAAGCAGAGAGGGTAAGAAACCCCAAGAGATGGGCATACCCCTCACCCTGCCTGGACTAGGCCTTCAAGACAAGTTGGAAAGCCCACAGAAGCTCTGCCACTGACTCTGAATGAGCCTTTGAAAGACAAGGCCATCCCAAACAACAGTTTAATTTACTTCTCTTTAAAAAGCAGTGGGACAAGGTCTTGACCATGTCTTCATAAATAAACAGCTTAGGAAGCTAACCCCCAATGATTTAGTTATGTCCCCAGTGGGCATACATCCATTCGTGGACAGCTTCAGGGAGAAAGGGTGCTCCCCACCCATGAGGACACCCTCTGACACTCATCTGCCTGAAGATGCTTCCTGCCCATGGGCATTTACTCCCTGGAGCCCTCCCCATCTAAGCTCCTCTCTGGATGCTGCACGAGGCTGCTTCCTCACACCCTCATCACCACTGGTGACTACGAAGCTCCCCCCGAGCCTTCAGGCAGGGCACACCTGTCTTTGCTGCCAAGCTTCCCACCAGCCCAGCTCCATCACTAATTTCTGTACCCTTAATTAATTAATTAATTAATTTTTACAGATTCACTTATTTTAGAGAGAGAGAGAGATACAGAGAGAAGCCACACACACAAGTGCAGGGAGATAGAACCTCCAGCAGATTCCACACTTAGTGCAGAGCACACCTCAGGGCTAGATCCCACCACCCTGAGATCATGACCTGAGCTGAAACCAAGAGTTGGATGCTTCAACAACTGAGCCACCAGGCACCCCTCTGTACCCTTAATCTTCAGAAAAGACAGACACCGGTTCTTTCTGTCTGTCTGTCAGCAATGGCCTCAGAAGCCATTTGTCATACAGCCAAAAATTCCAGAGGGTAGGACCAGGTCTGCAACACCAGTGATGCCACAGTATCACCATAAAACTACAATCTAATGCGTGCCAGGCTCTACTCTAAGCTCCTAATATGGCCTTCTGTTTTGTACCCCTCACAGCCCTACATGCTAGGTATTATCCCCAGTACACAGAGGAGGACACTGAGGTTCATGGCTTACCCAAGGGATCCACTTTTATGTGGCAGCAGTGGGGGACTGGACCCAAGTCCATGATTCCAAGGCCTCTCAGTCAACTCTGCTACTCACACAGCTCCAACACAATCATCAAAAACCTCCCTAAACCCTCATCCCTCCTGTGAAAAAACAGTCTTCTGCCATTTCCCAGATGGGAACAAAGCCAGCTTGAGCCACATACAGTGACGTGACCATGATGGTACAGGTGATGTCCCACCTATTCTCTCTCTAACACTCACGTCATTCTGCACGAGGCCCCACGGGGTCCTTCATGCCTCCTGGGGAGAATTCTGGTGAGACGACCAGTCTCCTGGCAGGGCTTCATCTTGACCCTGGAGGACAGAACGAGTTAGGAGAAACCGGCTAGTTAAGCCTCTGAAATGGGGTCCTACCGCCCAGGAAACCCCCTAATCTCCAGGGCATTGCCCATGTGAATTAGCTGGCTTTGTAGAGGGCTCCACAAGCACCAGCTGTGCTGAGTCACTTTCTCTAAGGTGGTGGCTGAGGCAAAAAGGACCCAGGAAGGAAAGGCACAGGCTGTTGTGGAACTCCAGTGCCTCGGCATCAACAATTAACATGATCAGCTGCCTTTGCTCACCAGGTCTGCATTGTATGTTGGGCACACTGTTCAAAGTTCACACCCCCCATCTCTGTAACCTTCAAGACAACCCCTGGCGCTCCCTGCACCATCATAACCACCTCACAGACAAGGAGACAAGGCACGAGGGGCATGTGTAATGACACGGCTCTGTGCTGGGGCCAACCTGGGGAGGATTCCCACAGGCTTGTTCTTCGCACTGCTGCAGGAGCAGCTATGAACAATGGGTCAGTTTGCATTATGTAGAATGGAGAAGTCAACCATAAAAGTCATTTGATTTTTTTAAAGTATTTTAAGAGAGAGAGAGAGAGAGAGACAGAGGGAGAGATCAGAAGTAGGCAGAGAAGCAGGCAGAGAGAGGGGGAAGCAGGCTCCCTGCACAGCAGAGAGCCCAATGTGGGGCTTGATCCCAGGACCCTGAGATCATGACCTGAGCTGAAGGCAGAGTTTTAACCCACTGAGTCACCCAGGTGCCCCCAAAGTCATTCCACTTTTAAATGGATTATTCCTCAGGATAAAAATAGCTCCAAAAAATAATTTCCTCAATGTTCAACATATTCCTCCTTTCAGGTGCCTGGAATGTAATGGAGTGTTGTTAAAATAAGTTTTGGCCCATCAACAAGCCAGACAGAAATTGGAAGTAACCTGTTGGGGGCCCCCAGAGGCTCCATCACAATCCTAAGGAGAAGACATGTAACTTTCACTGTCCCAAAGTAGTTATGTTAAAAAAAAATAGGCACAGGTGGGACATTTTAAATTATAGACTTTCAATGCAGGGGCAGTGGGAGCAGGGGGTGTCCCCCACTACCCCCAAATGTTTCAGCTACATATAGTGACTTACCAAAGTGACTCATCACAAGTACCTACAAGGTGACTGACAGGCAACTGACCGATGAGGAAGGTATTCAGACCACTTAACAAAACCAGCACAACTTAGAATCCTCATTATTAAGAAGAGAAAAACATTTATTAAACATTCTCCAGGCACCAAACCTGCTAGGTGCTGTCACACACTCTACTCAGCACAAGCCTGCCAAGCTCAGTGCAGAAACTGAGGCTGAGAAAGTCATTTAAGGTCATGCAGCACCAGAAAGAGGATTCAAGCCAGGTCTGACATGAAAGCCCACCCCAGTTTGCTGCAATGCTTCAGACCCTAAGCTTTGTGATGATCAATAAACTAAATGCTTATCAATGTTTACACGTCTCTGTATGTTAGAATTCAGGGGAAAGGTTTTTAAAATGACACACACAAGGGGGGAATATAATGCAGGTTCTGGAGACAGGCTGTCCAGGGTTCAAATCCTGGCTCCTCCACTTACAAGCTGTGTAGCCTTGGACTCCTTTAACTCCCCTGTGCCCATATTTCCATGCATTAAAATGGTAGCCATAACAGACCCTATCTCCTCAGGCAAATTAAGCATTTTGTTGTTGTTGTTGTTCTAAGATTTATTTATTTATTTGACAGAGAGAGAGAGAGAGAGAGAGAACACAAGCAGCAGCAGTGTGAAAGGGAGAAGCAGGCTTCCCACTGAGCAGGAAGCCTGTTGAGGACTAGATCCCAGCACCCTGGAATCATAACCTCAGCTGAAGACAGACACTCAACAACCGATCAATCCAGGTGCCCACAAATAAAACTCTGAGAAACATTCCTGGCAGGAGTTAAACCTCAGAAGATGTGGGCTGGTGTTACTTCTTGCTGGGTGCTAGATAGGGCCAGCAGCCTCAGGCCCACTGTTTTAGCAACTCATTTGCATAAACAAAGCCCAGGCTCAGCCACTTTGTGCTCACCCCATGGTTTCTTCCTTTCACTAACATCTATCCTCACACCTGCTCTGTGGCACTAAGACCTGGGCCTCATCTTCCCATCTGTCAAATGAGGTGAGGAGCCCAGCTGATCTACCTGAGGTCCTTCTGGCTGGACAATCTAGGATTCTTGACAATTCAGGCCCCAGAAATTTCTGAACCGTCCTAACACAAACATTACCAGATGACATCCACTCATTTTCCTCAAATCTTCTCCTCCGTATTATGTATAAATGCCTATTTTCGTGGCAAAGCTTGTCCAAGATCCCAGAGCTCCACGAGCACCCACAATAGGCTGGGCAGGCATCCCCAGTGTTGAGGCTGTGGACAGGATGGTCAGAAGCTCTGACCTACAGGGGAGACAGATTCCAAATCAAGCTGTTCTGATAAGCAGGTCCTCCCTGATAGAGAGGATTTCAACAGAGCACAGTTGAGAGGAAGTGCAGACATGAAACACAGAACTTGTAGGGCTCTGGCTACTAAATGCCCACTGCCCAAGCCAGGAGCCTGGAGTCTATGCAGCCAGTCCTACTGCTTCCTGAGGCTTCCATATCATGGCCTCACCCTGAAGCTTCCTCCTGGCAGCTCCTAACCCAGGGAGGCCACCTGTGAGTACCCCCACACACACCCAAGTTTCTGCCCCTCCATCCAGCTGGAGGGAAGGATCCCCAAGCCTGATCTCTCTGGTCTCTCCTGCACAGAGAGGGGTGGGTGGCCCAGGAAAGGAGGGTCCCTGCGGATAGTGGAGTCCCTGGCCTGAGAGAGGACAGCTGGCTTGAGAATGTGGGGTTTCTGTACTCTCGGCACAGCAGTTCCTAGAAGACAAGGTAGGGAGCTCCAAGGTGGAGAGGAGTGCGGGGAGTCCGGGACCCCAAATGCCAGTGGCCCCCAAGTGGAAGGGTTTCAGTGACTCCAGAGGTGAGAGGGGCCAGGGGTCAGGCCTGGGGGTGGACAAGGATCTGTGGGGTAGGGGGCCTGAGATGGAAGTGATCCCAGGGTAGTCCTGGCCCCAAAGTGGAGGGGTGGAGGTGGGCCAGAAAGGAATGGTATCCTGGGGCTCCTGGGTAAAAGACACTGGAGGTGGAGAGTCCCAGTGGGGCCCAGGCTGCATGGGCAGAGCCAGCTCCCCTCGGGCTGGGAAGCCCAGGAGTCTGAGGGACAAAATTTTCCATCAACTTCTGGAAAAGAAGCCTGTCAGCACAGGCGTCTCTCTGGGGGCAGACGAGCCCAGTGCTGCTGGGCCCCTCAATGTCACTAGGGCCCCACGGGCTCCCTGGGTACCGAGAAGTGGATCGAGGGCTGTGGGGCAAGGGCTATGGGGCATTGGAGCACCCAGGCCACCAGGAACCTGTCCACCTGGCCTGCCTCCCGCTCTGGTGTACAGCAGCAGCAGGTGGCAGCCAGCAAGAATGCCCCTCCCCAAGCCTGAGCCCCTCGGTACCAGAGCCATCCCCGGGGCTCTCCGCTGGCAGCCCAGAAACCCCCGCCTCCCGGGAAGGTGCAACTTGCGCAGCAAGGACGCTGGGGCCGCTGAAGGCGGTGGGTGCGGCAGGCAGGTGCCCCTGAGCTGTGGAGGGCAAACCGCCACTAGCGCCTCCACAGGCCCCTCGCCCCGCCTCCCGTCCCGTGCTGTCCTGCGAGGGGCTCGCTGCGCCCCCTGCTGGCTACCGCCGCTCTTTTGCCTCGCTAATTCCCATATACCGGTCCCCGCCCAGTCCCCCACCTTGTTGCCCCTGCTTGAGCTCCACTCTTGCCCCGCTGCCACTCCTCGGCAGCTCCCCCACAGCCGCGGTCCCGGTGCGGTGTGGCCTGCCCTTTTCTCTCCCCAGAGAAGTAGGGAATGGCCTGAAGCATTCCTCGGGGAGGGGACGAGTGTGCTGACAGCCTGGGCTGCAGATTGCCCCTGGGGCTCGGACCAGCGGGTGCTGCCCATCCAGACTCCCTAGGCTAGATTTCAGGTATCTCTATGTCCATGGAGATGGTCCACATGAGGATCGGTATGAACTCGGACAGCCCAGAGGACAGGGCTCTGATCACAGATGGAGTGGAGATGGGTTGTGGGCCACAAAAATGGTGATTGTAACCAGATCTTGTGTCCTCAGGAGACCATGGGAGGGAGGTGGAGTTCTCCCTTATGCCCATGAGAAAACCGGCTCAGGGAGGCCAGGCTCCAAACTCCAGTTCACACATGAAGTGAATGGTGGAGCTGAGATTGTTCTAGAAGGACTCATGGCATGCTTCTGGAGAATGCAGCATCATATCAACAGACGTAGGTCAGATGTATAGGGTCTGAATTCAAAGACAGTGGGCGCAAGGGGACTGAGGCTATTCTGCTCACAAGGATCTTGTCCTTGGCTCTCCAAGAGCAGCCCTCCAATAAACTTGCCACCATGGTGAGGCACCTACAGGGAGCCCAGCAGGGGCTGCCAAAGGTGAGTGTGCCTGAGGGACAGGGTCTCCAAGGTCAGAGGAGAGTGGCTCCTCCCTGAAGGCTGGACGCCTCCAAATCAGGAAGAGGTGGGGCTTAAGACTCCAGCTCCACCACTTGTTGCCACGGTTTCTCAATATCTTCTTTCCAAGGGACCAAGATGAGAGTCTAGCAGGCTGGATCAAGAATGGATTTGTGGCTGGGGAGGGGACCAAGGATCCATACCCTACAATTTTTCAATTTCAAAAAGCAGGCCTTAGACTGGATGAGGAGGAGTCTGATGTGCTGGGAGGGTGAGGGGAAAGGGAAATTTGCAGAAGCAACTAAGGGTCCTAGGCCCTTCCATGTGGGAATGTGGGGTGGGCTAGGAGACTGAATCCTTTCAAGGGGAGGGCTCCTGTGGGCACCAGAGAGCAGGGACTCATTCCAAACCTACCCCTCAAGACACAGGGTGTCATCCCGTACCTTGGCACTTTCCTCACGGACCTGGTGATGTTGGATAGTGCAATGGAGGACAACCTGGAGGTCGGTGCACCTGAGGATAGTGGAGGAAAGGCCAGAGTCCAGAGTATGAGGAGCAGAGAGTCCCCGGACTGAGCCCTGAGCTCTGTATCCTTAAGAAACCTCCCGTCCCGACAGCCTCACAGCCGCCCCTGTGAGCTGGGGTCCATTGCCCAACTCAGTGCTGAGGGAAGGGAGTCTGCATCTAGACGGGTGACCAAAACTGGTAAAGAACCAGAGCTTCATGAAAGCGAAGCTGTATACGCTTTGTGTGAACGGGCCCCAAACTCTCCATCAGAGCTTGCCTGTGGGGGAGAGTGAAGTCAGGACCCTGCTCATCAGCAACACTTCAAGAGCCCAGCAGCCCCTGCCTGCCTGAGGCTTTGGCCGCAACACAGAGTGTTGCACTGCATGGTGCCAACCTGGAGCCCATTCACCGGCCCCAAGTCTTCCTTGCTCTAGACCCCAGGGCTTGCCTAAACCCAGTCTCCTTGTGTGTGTCTCAGCAGCCCCCTCCTATGTCCTGGCTTATGCACAGCCTAAGAACGGGTGGGTATAAGTTGCTAGTACGGTCAAGGGGACTCTTTCTGAAAGACACTGGTTGTCTGATTTCTAGGGTATGAGATCAACCACTGCAAAAGGAATAAGGTGAGCATATGTGGCACTTCCTGTAGGGAAGGGGAGGCAACCGTATCAGAGACACCCCTGAGAAGAACATTCCTTGGTTCCATTCCTTCCCATCCATCTCACATTTCCTGGGATAGGTTGCTAAGAAAGAAGTGGAAGACCCATCAAGATAGTCATTAGGAATCCAGACAGGCATCAAGGGGATCATCCAGGAGGAGGGGCTAATTCTACCTGCCTCTGAGAACTGCCTGGGACCAGATGAAGTTGCATGCGGTAGGGTGGCCATCTGTGCCAAGACCCAGGACCGGCCTTTCATTTTCATTGAGCCTTGTTTGGCTGTTCAGGAAGCCATGAGTATCTCTGCCTTTTACTACTGGTTTTAAGATGTCCCCAACTCATGCCAGCTAGCCTGGGAAGAACCCAGCTCCACTGCCTAGACAAACCTGGCTGCCCTGGGGCCTGCCAGGGAGGGTGGTTTGCCCCTGAACCTTTCTGCCTCTGACACCAAAAGGCCAAGCCTCCTCATCATGAGGGAAATGCCACACAGCCCATGCTTCAGACAGTTCTCCAGACCAACGCGCTTGATCTTGAGCAGCCTTGGAGATTACCAGCCTCTCTTTTCTCCTCTCCACAGTAGGGCTGTTTCCTTATGACCCAAAGGCATATAGCTCTTCATACGGGCTATGAAGAGACAGACATGCTATAGTTGTCCAGCTAACAGCATGAGTTGAACTCACCAGGCCATTTAAGCCTAGATGGTCCTTTGGAACCCTAAGACCTTTTGGTTTTAGGTTTTAAGCCTAGAACATTTTTCTGGGTGGGCACTCAAGTCCCTTGCCTTGCACAAGTTCCCAAAGGGATGGGAGGATGCAGTCTGAGCTCCAACCCCTGCTCTCCCTGGTGCTTCACGGCCTGGAAGCTGACTACGTTACTCCCACACCCACCCCCTTGTCTGCCCGGTGGAAAAGGAATCATCCATGTCCCTGGACGAGGCCTGCACGATGATGGCACTCAGACAAGGCACGGTGCAGAACTGCATCCGTTCCCTGCTCCTATCCTTCCCGGACAGAAGCCTTTCAAACATCACCACATTGTGCGCCATCTATCAGATATTCACATCAAACCAGCAGGGCCTGCATCAGCAGTTTAATAGGTGAGTGCCCACCCCATACACAGCACAAGGGGGAGCCTTCCATCTACTGGTTGTATGTCTTGGGAATGTCCCTGCACCTCTCTGACCTTCCCTCTGCTCTTCTGAAACGTGGGGGTGCTAAGAGGATGAAACTCTTAGGGCGACTGGAGGAAATGATGGGAGGAAACATGGCACACACTCTTCTGGGGCCCAGCGCTGTAGAACGGGCTGCTGGACATGCTGGACATCTTCCTGGGTAACATTTCTCTGTCCAGGGAAGGTGCGTTCAGGCTCAACCCTCACAGGCCTGTGGCCCTTCTGGGTCTATGCAAATGGAATGGAAAGTTGGTCTGCTTTCCTATTTACAAAGTCCTCTGACATTCCCTCAAGCTGGTCCTACTTGTGGTCCTTTATGTACCCAGATGAGGGGGGCAGTGGGAGAAGGCAGAGCATTCCAAGGGCCACTCAGTATTTGCAAAGTCATGTTTGGGATGATTTCATTCAACCCTGGATCAGAAGCACCTAGGAATGCAGGGTGTCTCTGGTCACCAAGAGAAGTGAATGGATCAAGTAGAGAAAATGGGTCTCCATTCTCGTCCGAGGGTCAGATAGGCCCTCTCCTCATCCTAAGCACACATGTCTAGAGTTCATCCAATGGGCATCTCTGTGGCCCACTCTAGGGATAAATGGGTCGACTTCTATTGGGACCATGAGGATGCACTCTAAGATCAAGGAAGAACAGCATATGTCTTTGGTTCCCAAAGGAAGGCCTGCTGCCTCCACAAAGCAGGGTGGGAAAAGACAGGGTTTGTTACTGGCGAGGGACGTTCAGAACCATGGGTCTCCCAGAACTCTTGATTTCCACAGGAGAGCTTAATGGGGCGGCTTCCTGGGAAGAAGCCAATGAGTCCAAGGGAGCTGTGGACAGGATGTCAAGCTCTCTAGGGAGCAGAGCCCACTGTGGGATGAGTTGATGCCTAAAACACCCATCCCTTGCATAGTACATTCTTGCTGTGCCTGCCCTTTCCATATTCACCTCCGCTGGCCACCACAAGTGGGGCCAAGGACATAAGGTGTGGGGACCAGGCCACTCACCAATCAGCCTCCAACAGAAGCACTGATACTCGTCTGCATGGAGGATTCATGACTTAAGGGCAAGAGGACAGACCTATGGGAGATCCCTCATCCATCCTGGTCAGTTGTCATCAAGGACAG
>ML102095.1:87798-184377 GCA_003697995.1 Taxidea taxus jeffersonii | reverse complement strand
GGGGGGGAGGGTGTGTTGTGAACTGGAGGGCTCAAGCCCCCACTACAGTAAAGAGAACAGAAACAGATTAAAGGCGGGTGGAAGTGCAACCCTGGCATGGCCACAACCGATTTACCAAAAAAAGTAGATCTTTATGTGAAATGTTCTAAGTTTTAAATATTGGCAGCCAAGTCAACATTTTAAAAAATACTATGAAAGCCAATCACGAGTCTCTAATTTTCAGCTTCTAGCAATTACAGCTCTGCACGCAAACGTGTCCTTTTTTTTTTTTTTCAAAGATTTTATTTATTCATTTGACAAAGAGAGAGAGGACAAGCAGGGGGAGCAGCAGGCAGAGGGAGAGGGAGAAGCAGTCTCCCGTTGAGCAAGGAGCCTGACAAGGGGCTCAATCCCAGGACCCTGGCATCATGACCTGAACTAAAGGCAGCCACTGAACTGACTGAGCCACACGGGAGCCCCAAAAATGTATCCGGAAGCAGTTGGACACTTTAGTGGTTGACAATGCTCAGTCAGTTACTAGCTGAGTAATGCTGGCAAGTGACTCAACAGACTCTCCTGAAAAACAGGAATAATAATTATGAATTCATGTAAAGGCTTAGAAGACAGCCCTGCATATAATATATGCTCAATAAATGTTAATTATTCTTATTCTTCCCCCACTAAGTTTTAGTCCAAACAGTTCATTTTGTGCTTGTTTCAATAGTCACCTTCTCCAGGTGAAATCTTGAAAATGCCACCACATTCTGATATTTTAAATCAAACTTCCGTGATGACGAAATGTGAAGCATCTGGGGCATCTGGGTGGCTCAGTGGGTTAAGCCTTGCCTTTGGCTGAAGTCATGATCTCAGGGTCCTGGGATTGAGCCCCAAATCGGGCTCTCTGCTCAGCAGGGAGCCTGCCTCCCCCTCTCTCTCTGCCTGCCTCTCTGCCTACTTGTGATCTCTCTCTCTCTCTGTCAAATAAATAAAATTTAAAAAAATATAGAAGCAACTATGCTTGTCATCTGTATATCTTCCTTGGGGAGGTGTGTGTTAGGGTCTTTGGCCCATTATTTAACCAAGTTATTTGTCTTTTTATAATTAAGTTGGAAGTTCTTTGTATTTTTTGGATACACATTCCTTGTCAGATAACTGCAAATATTTCCTCCCATCCTGTGAATTATCTTTTTACTTTTTGGACTGTGCCCTTTGAAACACAGCTTTTAATTCTGATGAAGTCCAATTTATCTATTTTTTTCTCTTGTCACTTGTGCTTTTGGCATCACCTGTAAGAAGGCTTTGCCTGGAGGTGCCTAGGTGGCTCAGTGGGTTGAGCCTCTGCCTTTGCCTCAGGTCATGGTCTCGTGGTCTCAGGGTCCTGGGATAGAGCCCTGCATTGGGCCCTCTGCTCAGCGGGGAGCCCGCTTCCCCTTCTCTCTCTGCCTGCCTCTCTGCCTACTTGTGATCTCTGTCTGTCAAATAAATAAATAAAACCTTAAAAAAAAAAAAAAAAAGAAGGCTTTGCCTGATCCAAGGTCACAAAGATTATTTTGGATTGTGTTTTTAATTTCAAATTCCATTTGTTCGTTGCTGGCATACAGGAAAGCAGCTGACTTTTGCATATTAACCTTATATCCTGCAACACTGCTATAAGTATTTTGGTTTCAGGTGTTTTTTTGTCAACTATTTCAGATTTTCTGCATAGACAATCAAGTCATGTGCAAACAAAGTTTTATTTCTTTCTTCTCAGTCTGTATGCATCTTATTTCCTTTTCTTGTCTTATTGAATTAGCTGGGACTTCCAGTATGATGTTGAAAAGAAGTAGTGAGAGGGATATCTTTGCCTTGTTCTGATTTTATTGGGAAAGTTTCTGGTTTCTTCTCATTAAGTGTAATGTTAGCTATAGGTTTTTCTTTATCAAATGGAGTAAGCTTCCTTTTATTCCTAGTTTACTGAGAGTTTTTATCATGATTGTTAGATTTTTTTCAAATGCCTTTTTTGCATCTATTGATAGGATTATGTGATTTTCTTTAATCTCTTGATATAAAGGAATACATTGATTTTTTTCCAGCTTTATTGAGATATAATTTGCAAATAACATTGTGTAAGTTTAAGGTGTAAAATGTGGTAATTTGGGGCACCTGGGTGGCTCAGTGGGTTAAAGCCTCTGCCTTTGGCTCAGGTCATGATACCAAGGTCCTGGGATCGAGCCCCATATCGGGCTCCCTGCTCGTCAGGAAGCCTGCTTCCACTCTCTCTCTGCCTGCCTCTCTGCCTACTTGTGCTGTCTATCAAATTAATAAATAAAAAAAATGTGGTAATTTAATATACACACATATTGTGAAATGATTACCACAATAAGGTTAGTTAATACATTCCTCACCTAAACAGTAACTGATTTTCAAATGTTTAAGCAATCTTGCATACCTGGGATAAATCCTACTTGGCTGTAGTATATAACTTTTTTTATATATTGGATTCAATTTAATAATATTTTGTTGAGGATTTTTGCATTTCTGTTCATGAAAAATCTTGGCCTGTAGTTTTCATATAATGTCTTCACCTGGTTTGGGTATGACAGTAATGCTGGGCTTATAGAATGAGTTGGGAAGTATTCCCTCTGCTTCTATCTTCTGAAAGAGATTGTAGAAAATTGGTATAATTTCTTCCCTAAATGTTTGGTAGAATTCACCAGTGAACCCATCTGAGACTGGTTCTTTGTGTTTCGGAAGGTTATTAATTACTGATACAATCAATTTCTTTGATAGATAGAGGCCTATTCAGATTGCCTATTTCTTCTTGTGTGAGCTTTGGAAGATTATGTCTTTCAAGGACGTGGTCCATTTCATTAGGTTACCAAATTTGTGGGCATAGAGTGGCTCTTAGTATTTCTTGATTATCCATCCTTTCAATGTCCATAGGATCTATAGTGATGTCCCCTCTTTCATTTCTGATATTAGTAATTTGTGTTCTCTTTTTTTCTTAGTTAGCCTGGCTAGAGATTTACAGATGTTATTGATCTTTTCAAAGAAACTCTTGGTTTCATTGATTTTCTCTAATTTCCTGTTTTCAATTTCATTGCTTTCTGTTCTCTTACTCTTTTTTCTGTTTACTGTGGATTTCATTTGCCCTTACTTTTCTGGTTTCCTAAGCAAAAAACTTACATTATTGATTTTGGATCTTTCTTCTTTTCTAACTTATACATTCAATGTTATAGATTTTCTGGGAAGCACTGCTTTTGCTGCACTTCACAAATTTTGATAACTTATGTTTCCATTTTCCCTTTTTCTTAAGGACCAAGTTAGGTGCTAATTTTTTTATGAAATGCTCCTTAAACTGTCCCCACCCACAATGAACTCTCCTTCTCCTGAATTCCCTTTTAAGATTTTATTTATTTGACAGAGATCACAAGTAGACAGAGAGGCAGGCATGGGGGCGGGGGGAAGCAGGCTCCCTGCTGAGCAGAGAGCCCCATGCGGGGCTCCATCCCAGGACCCTGAGATCATGACCTGAGCTGAAGGCAGAGGCTTTAACCCACCAAGCCACCCAGGCACCCCTCCTTCTCCTGAATTCCTACTGCATTTACTGTCTGTACCATTCATTTAATATTTAGCACATATTAACTTGCACAACTAAATAGTTTTTATTACTGGTGTCCTGTCTGCTTTTCTTTAGGGAAAGATCTTAAAAAGACAGGATAATAGGTTACCTTATATTCTAAGAGTTTAGTATATGGTTTTGAACATAGCATTTGCTATGAGTGATGAGTGATACTTCAAGCTAGTAACACATAGAATTTTAGTTCTTAGCTGAATTTGAAACTCAGTACACACATACTATTATTTTTAACAGGAATCCTCAGAGCTCAAGAGAGGCCTGGACTACTTCCATGTTTTGAGGCTCCTGATAATACTAACAACAGCCACTTTCTCATTACAGAACTTCTAGTATACTTCAAATTAAAATTTTTGCTTTTAACAAATAACCGTTTAATACCAAAGAAAATAATGTATTTGTTCTACTCATAATGAACATTTACAAATTCTGTGATTCACAGCCTACTAAAGGCAGTATAGTTCAACAATAGGGGGCACCTGGGTGGCTCAGTCGTTGAGCGTCTGCCTTCGGCTCGGGTCATGATCCCAGGGTCCTGGGATCGAGCCCCACATCGGGCTCTTTGCTCTGCGGGAAGCCTGCTTCTCCCTCTCCCACCCCCCTTGCTTGTGTTCCCTCTCTCACTGTGTCTCTCTCGGTCAAATAAATAAATAAAAAATCTTAAAAAAAAAAAAAAAACAATAGTATGCAAGCTGTGTAAAGCATGGTCTATTTTTTTTAAATCCTATCAGCCAGTTTCTCTGAATACATATAGAACCTCACTTGAAAAAAAAGCCAAAAAGCCTACATTTGAGGTCCTTTATGAATAAGGTCCCCAAAAGAGGCCCTTCCTTTCAAGCCCTAGAAGATATAATCTTGTCTTTCATAGTTTTTTCTTTTCATTTAAATCTTTTTTTCTTAATTAGAGGATTAAATATTATATTGACTTACTAAGAGAAGAGAAGGGATCATGGGCTATAATACTGTGAATACAAGTAAGATGTACTTTCTTTACAAAAAAACCCTTTATTTACAAAAATTATTTTATCAGAAGCAAATTACTGAAAAAGAAAACATTAAGATTAGAAAACTAACTGTAATATTTTCTACAGGATGCCAAAAATAAGGTTTCATGCCTGGACTGAGAATAATAGAATTATTATTAAAAGAAGAAAATTGTTATGTGTAAAGAAATGCATGGAAAGGATAAATGTCAACCTCAGCAGAATGCTTAACTGAGGGATGGAGTATAGGGGGAGCATGGGATTGGGAAGGGACCCCAGGGGCTTCAAATCTATTGGTAATGTTTTATTTCCTGAGCGGTGGTGGGTATTCTTTGTTTCACTTTATTTACCTTCTTTTTGTCCCAATGTCAAGAAGAGCTATGAAATGTTCAGTTTTGGAAATAGTAATCTAAGACAATGAAGAGAGAATTCACATGGAAATTTCCAGTAATCTGAGACTGAACCTTGATTCCCTGAGAAATGCTATATCCATTTATAGAACATTTACCATGTGACTACTAGGCTTACTAAGCACTCAGCAAAAGTGTTATAAATGAAAACAGCATCATAATCAGTACCTTTTCAGAGGAGATCTTTGCTAGCAAATCAACTTGATATAAAGCAGTTCCGTGTTCTTTTCTTGAACCAACACTTAGGTACCCGCTTCCAGTATCATCACTTGTCAACAGTTCAATATCATTCCACATGTTTCTGAGATTATCTTCCTGAGCCAGGAACCACTGCTTTCCCTGTGACAGACAACATGTAAAATTAGAGAACAGATAAGTAAATACACACACACACACACACACCAATCAATGAAGACTTTTCTGGGTTATTTCCATAGTCACTAGATACTTCAGACCAGTAAGATAAATGGAACTAGAGCTCTGATTATCATCAGAGAACAATATATCCATCTAGGAACAGACAAATCTGATCTCACCAATGTACCCTAGAGCTTCTAGTATTTTGTGTGCCTAGCTTAAACTTATAACAAGTTTTCATTTGAAATAAACCTTTTAGCAGTATAGCAATAAATAGCAGAAGCTCTAAAGTCAGACTATCTGAGATATCTGAGGATGGTTAAGGTCGCAAATGAACTTTTAAAAAAGTCCATTAATGTTTCCAGTACTATACAGTAAATGAAAATGGCAAGGGGAAAGGGGAAAAATTGGATTAGGTTTCTGACTGAATCGAAGACTATACCTGTAACCCTAGGAGAGTCACTTGAACATCTCATCAGCCAAGACTTACGTAACTCATTTTGTGTGCTGTGAGTGGGAACAGAATACTAAGATGAAAAATAATTCCTGATCAATCACTGGTGGGGAATAACAACCAAATAATTACAACTGTTTTGATAAGTGCTAGCAAAAGTAGGTTTTAAATTTTATGGAACATACAGCACAGCGAAGGTGCTTTTTCACTTATAACCAGTTGTCTTCGAAAAAGCAACATAATCCTTCTTCTGTTCTTCAGTTACCTGTAATAGGAATAGTTGTACCTGCAAAGGTAATGAGTTTTAAATACTTATGCAACAGTGCTTGGTTCATGGCAAGCACTCAATATTAAGCATTAGGTAATTTATCATTTTCATTGGTGAAAACAGGTAACATTTAGGCTATGGTCATAGGAAGTTTTTAAATATAGGAAAGGAGCTGTTACCAAGAGTGTGAGCAAAGGTACAAAACAAAGCTTGTTAGTACAAACAATAGTTCTAGTGGCTCGTGTTTTGGGGTGGGAGTTAGAAGGAGATTAAGACAGGAGGGACAGGTTGGGGTGTGTACTTTAATGGGTCTCTGTGCCCCACATCTGAAAAAAAATAGAGAAATATTATCAACCTTCCAGAGCTGTCAAGTCACTCATTCAACAAGTGTTTATTGATGCCTACTTTGTATCAGGGAGTGCTCTAGAGCTGGATACAGCCTGGAAGACAGAAAAGCCCTTTCATCTTTATGAAGTTTATATTCGTCTAGGAAGGACAAACAAAACGGTTAGCATGTATTGAGTATGCACGGTAGTTTTGAATGCTTTACTCATTTAACCTGCACAACAACCCATTTTACAGCAGAGACACGAGCCAGGGATTAAATAAATGGCCAAGTCACCTAAGCTGAGTAAATGATGTAGTTACATAAGATTCAAATTCACACCTATTAACTGTTGTGCTACCTCCCTACAAAAATAAGTAAGTGCACAATTACAAACGATGCTCAGGTGAGGGAGGAGAGGGTCGCATAAGAAGAACCTGTTGGGTAAAGGAAAGAGAGGACATGGGAGCTGAGATCCCAAGGGCAAGGAAGCCAACTCTGCAAAGCTCGGAGAGAAATGAGGTGCAGGCCAGTGCAAAAACTCGGAGGCTGGAAGGAGTGTGGGACGGCTGCCGGGCCACAGCAAATATGGAACAGTGCAGAAGCTAAACGAATCCTCAACTTCAAGATTGGGTTTTTATGCTCGGTACTACTGGGGAAAGACACTGAGGAGACGAGTGACCTGATTTGATAAACGATTTTTGATCAGTCGAGAGGGTGGGTGGTGAACCGATTAGCGAATTAGGTGAAATGAAAGTGTCAGTTAGGCCCCCATGCACAAACGCTCCCAGCCGGACTACGGACCAGCAAGAACCGACTTCAAACTCTCTCCCGCCAGCTTCTTGATGGGAAAACACCCGAACTGAGCTGAGGCCGCTGTTACTACGACCTGAACCCACCCCCAGGTCTCTACAGCAGCGCGTCTCCCCCTCCTCACCTGCAACTGAAGAAACTAAAGAAGAACAGTCAAATTTATCGCCCCTCTTCCTGCCACCCACAACTGTCCCTAATCGCTTCAGGTTCTAGCCCACGGGTTTAAATTGGCGGGAGAACACCAAGCCCAACCCCTTTTACGGCAGCCGGAGAAGGCCAAAATTGCTCTAAAATCGAACTAGGAAGTCGCCCCACCTTAAATTCCACCCATTCCGATTTCCAGGCTGGTATTGTATTCTAGGGTATAGTCTTGGCTCCGCCCCCCTCCCTGGCTTTACACGCCCCCTTCAGAAGAACAACCAATCATCTCCTCGAATCGCGTTGCTATAGAGACTCTTATCACCACCCTTTTTTTTTTCCCAGCAAGCTGTGCGACGCGCCGGGCCTCATCCTTTTGTGCCATCCGGGTCTCTCGCGCGAGCGATTTAGTCTGTGGCGAAGCGTCGGGGCGGCCGGTACAGTTGAGATCGGCAAGTGGAGGTGCCGCCCTAGCGGCCAGGACTCTAGACTATGGCGGTAGGTGCTGACGCTGAGTATAAAAGCAGGGATATTTTTCTGCTACTCTCCAAAGAGCGGGTGAACGGCTCCCAGAGCTGTTGTCCGCGCGTGTGTGGACAAAATGGCGCCGCGGCCTTCTTCTGCGCCCGCCATCATGGCTGCCTGCTGTAGGGAGGGGGAAATGAGGTGATGTCGGTGGGGGTGGGGAGCCGCAGGGAGTGTCTTTTTTTTTTTTTCCAGAACTTTCCTCATCCCTTTCCTAGCCCTGTATTCCGTTCCACTCGTAGACCGGCCTCCAGTTTAGCTAACTCATTCTTGTTAGTCGTTTTTGTTGAGTTTCATTAAGGCTTGGGAATTTCTGTTCGCGTTGGGGAAGGGCTGGGGAAGAGAGAAAAGGGTTGGGGGGGTCTTTGAAAAGTATCGGGTCAGAAAGGCGTTGTCTGTGAGGAGTAGAATGGGAGAAGAGAATCGTCTTGCAACGTTTTGGGGGGTGGTTTTTTGCTTACGTTCAGCAAAATTTTAGTTGCATAATTTTAATTAGTGTTTTGCTTCTGAAAACCTTAGTTTATACCTTAGCACGGAGCTGAGGAAGCTGTTGCTCAAAGGGAGTAAAAAAATCGACTTAATTCCGAGAAGGCTTTGAACTACGGATTCTGATTGTCGTTCGTTTCCGAAGCGGCTCGTGATGTAATCATTTTGAAGTCTTAGAGAAGGATTATAATATAGCCTTATCTTTGGCGTTGTTTCTTAAATTTAAGAACCCTTCATTGACCCATTTAATTTTAAGTTTAAGTAAGAACACTAGTTCTTTTAAAAAGAGCTGCTTCGGGTATAGGATGTTCATTTCTGGTGGATCCCATTATTGTGACTACTTCGTTTTTCTTACCCTGTTAAAAGAAAAATGCAAGCATCTTGTATTCTTTTCCACAAACTAGGAAGTTCTGTGTACTCATCTTCAAAAATAAGTAGGGCTAAAAATACACCGAAAGATTCGTAGTTTGCCCTTGCTAAAAATTGGGGTATCTGAAATTAGGATGGTTTCTGCACTCCCCTCCCCCAATACCTAATTGAATTAAGAACCTATTTTTTATAAGGTTTCAAACAGTTGGAAGGCTGTTTGGTGTTTGTGCAATTAATTGATGTAATGTTTTCCTTTGTTTAAATAGTGTTTGGGGCCTTTTAAGGTACTTTAAAGAATAGTGGTGTTTTACTTGGGCTCAAATAAATTTTAAAAAATGAAGTCTGTTCAAACATTTGGTGCTGCAGTGCCTTCCTCAATAAAGAGACACAGTTCCCTGGGGAAGTGGCCTAGTATTAAATCCATTGTACCTTCTTTGCACTGGAGAAAGATTTGTGTACTGTCTCGGGCATTATTAGGGTTTTAAACGAGATGTAAACGTTAACAGTGGTGGCCTTCTAAAAAAGCAGGTGCTGGAGTAGAGGACAGTTGTGCAGTTAGCATTTAAGATTTAGTATATACACCCTGATAAATTGAAATAAAGCTTAGAAATTTTCACAGAAATTTTATTTCATTTTTTGGATACTTTTCATTAGGCCACTATAAAATAACCTCATGGAAGTAAACATTGTGTGTGGGAGAAGTGGCCACCTCTCATTTGTAGTCTGTTTAGTGATAGAATGGTGGTTTTTGTTTGTTTCTATAGTGTATTTTACAGGTGAAAATGGCTCTTCGGTGTAAGTTATTATCTTGTATTACAGGGTGCCTTTCTAAGCAAAGGGCATTTGACTTCCTGATGCCAGGCTTCTCGATGTTAAGCATGTAAATAAACCATTGACTGAAAACTTGTACTGCCTGATCTAGGTGCTGCCTTTTCCATCAGAAGATTGTTTACTGTTCTCGTCATGATTTCTGTAAAAGTGAATGAGACATGCCAGTGGTTCGGGAATGCTGGTTTTGGTAGAGAAGTCAAATGCATTAAGAGAAGTGAGCAGTGCTTAAGTTTTTGCAATTTTATTTTACCAAATGTAAGCCCTACTGGCACTTCACAGCATCAGAGACATATGAAATAGTTGTAATGATAATGATGAGAACGAGAATTAAAAGAAAATGACCAGTATTGTGAAAATCTTAAGTGTATATTACATGTGGATACAGCATCATTTATTTAATAGTAGACAGCAAAAGAGCTAAAGTACCATCCTAGGAGAGGCAGGTAATGGTGCTGGATCTCCTTTGTAAGATCAGAAAGTTGAACTGATTCTGTGATGAAAGCTTTCCTCACAAAAGTTTTATGATTCCAGAAATCACCCATACATAGAAGACTGGAGAAAGCATGTGTGGTCACATGAGAGTCTCCAGCAATTAGTTGCCTCCTCTGTGCTTGTTTTGGTTGTGTTTTTCTGTTTTGTTTTGTTTTTTTACCATTGTTAGAGGTTTAACACATTTATGTCTTTCATCCTACCTAAGCGTTTATCATTTTATTCTTTGAGTCTAGCATTGAGTTTGGCACATTTGTGACTCTCAGTAAATAGTTGTTGAAATAGTGCAATCTCTCACACTTCATTTGTTAAATTTACTCCCCATTTAGTTTCCTTGGCATTTGTTTTCTAGATTGATTTTCTTAAGGGGAGGAGTTTGTTGTCATGTGATTATTCCTCCTGCTGAAAATCCGTATTTATCCAGTCCAGTTTTTTTTGTAAACAGCATGGTAATAAATATTTTTGGCATTGTGGATCACATACAGTCTCTGTCCCATTCCTTGCTTAATAATGCTTCCAAAATGTGAAAACCTTTCTTAGGTCAAAGGTCAAGTAGTCCACCTTCCACATACTGCTGAAACTGTTCCCTCTACCTTTTAATCAAAATCTGACTTGGGAACATGCAGGTTTTAGCTTCACAAAGCTTTTTTCTATGACTCATTTAAATCAGTGTCTTTGTGTGATATTCTTGTTATTTGTAATTTGGACCACACCGTTCAACAGAGCCACAGAAACACTTCTTTTTTAATTGAAAACTAGTAACAGGAATTCATTTCCTCATTTGTTGATGGATTGCTTTGCTCAGTACTAAGTTATGAGCAAGTAAGTTGGAAAACAGAACTGATATTTAGATAAAGGAACATCCTTTTGAGTAAATCAGGAGTCTTGGGAAAGTGTAATACTTGATTATTTTTTAACTTTTACAAAATTTGCATTGTGAAAATTTATAAAATGCCGTGAAGCAGAAACGACTTAATGTTTCCATAGCGCAGAGCATATGTGAGGAGAGGCAGACCATATTTTGCAGAAGCACTGTGCCAAGGGGCTCTTTTCATTAAAGAGGGTTAATGAAATTAAGAGTGGGTTCTCGGATAGGTAAGTTAATTTTGTTTATTCTTTTATAATCTAGAAGCATTCTCTGCTGTTCTTAGATTTTACAGACTTAAGTGTCTTTAAATTTTACTGTTTTGTTTTATTTATTTTTTTTATTTTTAAAAATATTTTTATTTATTTATTTGACAGAGATCACAAGGAAGCAGAGAGGCAGGCAGAGAGAGGAGGAAGCAGGCTCCCCGCGGAGCAGAGAACCCGATGTGGGGCTCATCCCAGGACTCTGGGATCATGACCTGAGCCACCCAGGCGCCCCTACTATTTCATTTTAAATGCCTTTTTAATGTATGCTAATATAAAATGGAAGTATTGGTTAAGTCAGGCAAATGACTTTGCAAATCTAAAATGGACTGTATTTTCTCTGCTTGTTTATTGCAAATACTTGGAGCCTTTATTCTTCTCATTTCCCCATTGTTTTGAAAGTTATGAAAATGATTTTTTTTTAATAATGATTTTTAAAAGTTAAAGACATCAGCCTAATTACATATGTCTGTTACTGAGTTAGTAATTTCAATTTATTTAGGCATGTTTATCAGGTACAAATAATACTTAGCTACTTAGAAATTGACCATTCTGGTTTATTTATTTATTTTTTTTAATTTTGTAAAACTCAAGGATAATTCTCTTCCCTCTTTTAAGAAATTAGAAACATTTTAAATGTAATTAAGAACTTAATAATCATTTCTCTTTAAACTTTTAGGCTAGTGATACAGAACGAGATGGACTAGCCCCAGAAAAGACATCCCCAGATAGAGATAAGAAAAAAGAGCAGTCAGATGTATCTATTTCTCCTAGAGCCTCAAAACATCATTATTCAAGATCACGATCAAGGTCAAGAGAAAGAAAACGAAAGTCAGGTATGAATTGTTGGAAAACTGTAATTACCTCTATCCATGTGAATGTGTATATAAGCCATAGATTTAGTTTTTTATATGATTAATAGGTGTTCTTTTCAGTTGAGAAATCAGTAAGGAAAGTACAGTGGTAATTTTCTGGACAGTTTTTCAATTATGAGAAACTTAAATGTCCTCATGCAGAAATTTCATAACTTGTCCAAAGGCAAAAAATATATATATGTTTAAATTTGTGTCACAGTAATTATTTGTTAGCCCTGAGATGTTTAAATTCCAGTCTTTCAACATCAGTAAAATATTTTGAAAGATGTGTCTGGGCAGTGGTATATATTTCTGAGCTTATTTAACGTGCTTTTTGATGTAAGTTATGGAACATTTTTAACCTATTTTTCATTTAATTTAACGTTAGACTATTTCTGAAGTGAGAGGTTTTGGCATTCTGAGGTATTTCTATTCATTTACTTGAAAAGAATTAGACTGATGTGGTATAGAAAGTATGATGTTTTGCTGTATGTTTTTTAAATTAGTGTTGCTACTTAGTGAGGAGGTTAAGTGAGAAGTAGAGGGACGCCTGGGTGGCTCAGTTGGTTAAGCGGCTGCCTTCGGCTCAGGTCATGATCCCAGCGTCCTGGGATCGAGTCCCACATGGGGCTCCTTGCTCGGCAGGGAGCCTGCTTCTCCCTCTGCCACTACCTCTGCCTACCTCTCTGTCTGCCTGTGCTCGCTCTCTCTCTCTCTCTCTCTCTCTCTAAATAATAAATAAAAATCTTAAAAAAAAAAATTTTAAGTGAGAAGTAGAATACTAATGAGTTAAGAGTTTTAAGACCTGGGTTCCATTCATTTATGCTTCATGCCCACAGAAAACC
Source organism: Taxidea taxus jeffersonii (assembly GCA_003697995.1). Classification (NCBI taxonomy): domain Eukaryota; kingdom Metazoa; phylum Chordata; class Mammalia; order Carnivora; family Mustelidae; genus Taxidea; species Taxidea taxus. The sequence goes on along the minus strand of ML102095.1, from coordinate 171,504 downwards.
AATCATCTGTAAGTAGTTAAAATGTAATTTTATGTGTGTATTCGTGACTGTGCCGTATAAAATCACTTTTGAATAGAAATTTCAAAACTGTAGCACCCTTTTGACTATGCCAGATACAGTTCGGACTGCATTCTCTCTTATTTTTTTTATAAAGATTTTATTTATTTATTTGACAGACGGATCACAAGTAGGCAGAGAGGCAGGCAGAGAGAGAGGAGGAAGCAGGCTCCCCACAGAGCAGAGAGTCCGATGCGGGGCTCGATCCCAGAACCCCAGATCATGACCTGAGCTGAAGGCAGAGGCTTAACCGACTGCGCCACCCAGGCGCCCCTCAGACTGTATTCTCTTGCATTCTTGTTTTGTTCTTGTTTGTTTCTACTAAGCTGCTTTATAAATTTTCTATGCAATGTGAAAATGTGCGAAATGGGCTGGTCACAGTGGTTTGTGAATTAAGAGTCTACAACAGACTGAAAGACAGTATATATGTTTTTGATTTGCCACGAAGGTTTGGGGGGGGTGTTTGTTTTGCTTGCTCTCAGTTATATTTTTGTTTATTCAGATTGCTTGATTTGTTTCAAATATATACAGTGGTTTTAAGTAGAATAATCCCACCCTTCCGTAAAAAATAGTCTTTAGAAGATAGTAGAATTTTAATTTAGGAAAATGGATTGGAAATCGTCCTTTTGAGTATTGGAAATCGTCCTCTTGAGTATTGGAATTTGTGTTTGAGATGTTTCTGTGTCTTGTTTATGGTGAATTTTTGTATGTATTTACAGATAATGAAGGAAGAAAACACAGGAGCCGGAGCAGAAGCAAAGAGGTAATTAACACTTTGTAGTGAATAGGAACTTTAAAAATCTTGTAAAGTATCTGGTAGAAATGTTTGTGTGAATATATGATACTATCAAGGTAAGTACCAAAACTTGAAATTTAAAAGGTTAATTGGGTATAAAATAAGCATGATATGGATCATCATTTTTCAAGAAGATAGTTGTTTATATGAAAAGTTCATTCAAAAACTATTAATTTTATTATGTTGTGAAAATATTCACAATAAAAATTTCATATGAAGATTATAATTGGTTTTTTTAGGCCTGTCACACAGAGCTTCCATTAATCTGAGGTCCCGAATCTCCTTATACTTGACAGCTGCTCAGGATTTTCATATAGCAGTCATCTTTAAGTAGCAGTATCCTAGATAACTGTGGGCTTTTTCTTTATAGAAGATAAGGAGTCCCCTTTGCATTAGCAAACCAGCTCAGTTTCCCTGAGAATAGTATCGGATTTTGAAATAAAAGTATCTGTGAGGGACAGCTGGAAAGGTGGCAGTGACAGCAAAACTTGAGGAAAAAGAAAGACAGCAGCTGTATGAAAGAGAAGCAGGAGTTAACTTGCTCGCCCACCTGAGAAGACAAGGAATGAGCCAACAAGGAAGAACAGAAGTAGGAGCCAAAAAGGGAGGAGAAGAGTCTTGTGGGGGCTGGGCAAGGGACTCCGAAAAAAAATGTGGGCAGGGACTTCACCTCTTCCCCTAATGGAAGCTCTGTTAAATTTTTAATTTAGGAGAGTTTTTGTGAAAATGACTATTTTGTTTAGCTCACATGATAACATTTCTATAATAAATCATACTCAGCGTGCTAATGCGCGAAGAGACTGAACTGAAGACGCTGCAGACTCAGATAGCAAAATAATAAGCCTACTTCATGATAAGGTAACTATTAGTCATTCAAACTCCTATTTCCCTTAAGTATATCTTAAATCAGTTAAGGGTTTTAATGTCTTTTTTTTTTTTTTTTTAATAATAGTAATGTTATGTTTGGAAAACTGGTTTGAAATAAACTCTAAAACCTTTGGAAGTTGAACCACCTAAAGCTTTTCCAGTTTGCCATTATATGGCAAAATCAAGGAAATACTTTTATAAGCTCATAATACAGAGAACTGGCAATGAAATTAAAGTTTAGTTGTGTCTCCAGGTCTCTTTATTTTTCTGCAAAATATTAAATAACATACTACGATTCTTTTCAGATATATCATGCATGTTCCAAAGTGGCCAGGTTTTTTGTTTTAAGCAAAGTTAATCTTGAGTGTAAAGAAAAAATGCTATGTTTTGGGAAACCTGAGTTAAGTGTCCTATTGTAGAAAAGCGGTGGCCTGGGCATAAGAACAACATGGGGTCTGGATTCAGCTGCTACCATGTAGTTTTGTGACTTTAGATCTTCATTTAGTCATATTTAAAGTAAGGGAAGTTTAGAGGATCTGAGTTTCCTTCCAGCTTTAAAATTGTGTTTCTGAGATGTCCAGGTTTTTAAACTTTAGCTGAAAGATGGATTTGACAACTTAATGTGAGGAGATCTAATGTTTATCACTTCTTAATTTGGCATGTGAGAGTAGGATGGAGACTTGATCATGCAATTAATTTTAGCTCAGTCTCTGAATGCATATGTTGTAAAAGCAAAAGCCTTGGTTTTTATCTCTCAGAGTATGGGGGAAGTATGTATTGTATAATGGTATAGGGATTAATTATGTTATGCCTAGTTTGATTTCATAAAAATTAAAACAGATACGGTTGCCATTTTCTACCCTAGGTACATGAAATGTAATAGAACTTCAAGCCCGTTGGGATATTGCAAGATGAAAAGTGATTTCTTCACAGTTTAGACATTGGGAGAAAAATCAAGAGCCGTCTTTTAGAGAGGATGTGGCAGTATAGCTATAAAAAGGACACTTCAACTCTGCGTAAAGTAACTTAAAATTGCAGAAAATACTAATAATTAGTAAGATTAATTTTATTTAGCTACCTAACTGAAATGCGTTTTCTGTGCATTTCTTTGTGTCCTGATCTTCACTATTGTTAAGTTTTTAAACCTAAAATAATATGTATTCTGGTTGTAGAAGTTGATGTATACGTGTATACATGATCTGTTTCTCTAAAAGTTTTGTTGGAAAATTTTGAAAGTCTTGATTATATGTGTACTTCCCTTATTCCTTTACATAAAAGAAACACTAGGGATTCCTCTCTTTTCTGATAATAATGGTTTTTCAGTATTATTTCAACATTGAAAATCATTGTTTTAATAATGTTATTTTGGGGAGGATACTGCAATTTGGGGGATATATAAAGACAATAAGATTAGTAATACTCATCTGCAACATTTGGGTGATGTGAAAATAGATCATTTTTTTTATTTGCCACACACTCCTAAGGTTACTAATGTTGCATCACAACATTTTTGTCTACTGATACCCATACTAACTCTCTTTGTTGCACTATTTTCCTGAAAGAACCAACTTCTTCTTAAAACAGGCAAGAAGACATGAATCCAAAGATAAATCATCTAAGAAACACAAGTCTGAGGAACATAATGACAAAGAACATTCTTCTGATAAAGGAAGAGAGCGACTAAATTCATCTGAAAACGGTGAGGACAGACATAAACGCAAAGAAAGAAAGTCGTCAAGAGGCAGAAGTCACTCAAGATCTAGGTCTCGTGAAAGGTAAGTTGTTTTGGTATTTATGTTAATGCCATGTAAAGAGCTGTATTATGTAAAGCTGCTCATGAACCCAGCAATACCCAAACAATCTTAATTAGAAAATAGATGTTTTTTTGCGAGGATCTATTCCTTTGCTATCCAATGTCTGCTAGTAGCTGAAGTCTTTGGGGCATTGTTTTCTGATAAAGATAAAAGTGTTAAAGACTTGGGGATTAAAAGATGATTGTGTATGATTCACATTCAGCTAGCCAGTATTTTTTATTTTTTTTATTTTTTTATTTTTTAAAGATATTTATTTGTTAGAGAGAGCGAGCACAGGCAGGCAGGCAGGCAGAGGGAGAAGCAGGATCCCTGCCAAGCAAGGAGCCCGATGTGGGACTCGATCCCAGGACGCTGGGATCATGACCTGAGCCGAAGGTAGCCGCTTAACCAACTGAGCCACCCAGGCATCCCTAGCCAGTATTTTTTAATTTCGTGATTTATCTGTCACTTGCGGTGAAAAAATTTATATAGCTGACCTATGTTTAAGCCAATATAACAGTACTTTTACATTGTCAATGTAGGATTTATTTGCTGCTAAACCAATTTAGATTTTCTTTTGTACTGAAAACTGGATCATGGCAGAAAAATTGTGGGACTTTTGTTAAAAGAAGCCAGTGTTTAATGTATGTTTGGAGTTTTCTGTGCGAATATATGTATGTGCTATATCAGACTGGGTCTGAATTTTTTGGTAGTACATTAATTTGTCATCTTTAAGTTGCATAAGTACTTCACTAAAGCAATAATAGACTTTAAACTATTAAACAGGATCTTAATTTGGGTTAGGATGCATTGCATTTTTAACAGGTAGCTTTATTGTATGCCCTCTGAGACATGATCAAACAAGAATAAAGGCTCATTTGTTGTTGTTAACAGTTTCTTCCAGTAGACACCTCAATTAGCCTTTCTCTGCACAATACAGAGTAGTTTACTGCCTGGCTTGACAGCACACACTGCAGATAATTAATTCATAATGTCTGTAATTTGAGAAGATGCAGCTCTAAATACACATTTATGTGTTTTAATTTCAGGCGTCATCGTAGTAGAAGCAGAGAGCGGAAGAAGTCTCGATCAAGGAGTAGGGAGCGGAAGAAGTCAAGATCCAGAAGCAGGGAGAGGAAGAAGTCAAGATCCAGAAGCAGGGAAAGAAAACGCCGGATTCGATCTCGTTCACGCTCAAGATCAAGACATAGGCATAGGAGTAGAAGCAGAAGTAGAACAAGGAGTAGAAGTCGGTAAGTAATCATCATCTTGAATAAAATCAGATAGCTCCCTCACGGGGTCTGTTTATCTTCCCTCAATCTGAGAATATCAAAATTGTGGGTCAGAATTTTGAGTTACAAAGTATTTTAACAGCATTCTGACTAATAAAGAACAATTTAAACACTTGCCATAGCATCACTACAGATACTCATTTAATCAGATCTTCTGTGAAGTGCAGGTAGAAATAGTCCTATTAAAATTACTTCATTTGGGGGTGCCTGGGTGGCTCAGTGGGTTAAAGCCTCTGCCTTTGGCTCAGGTCATGATCCCAGGGTCCTGGGATTGAGCCCTGAATTGGGCTCTCTGCTCAGCAGGGGGCCTGCTTCCCTTCCTCTTTCTCTGCCTGCCTCTCTGCCTACCTGTGATCTCTGTCAAATAAATAAATAAAATCTGGGGAAAAAAAAGAAATTACTTCAGTTGTTTTGGATGTTGAATTGTGTTAATTGTATAATCAGAGTAGCTTACATTTATTGCATGCCTGCTGTGTTCTGTGTATTAATATCAGCTCTTTCATGTACTAGCTCATCTAATTCTCAAAACAACTGTTTTGTGAATTAAGACCATTGGGCTTAGCTTGCATAACTTGTCCAGGAAGCCCCAAATCATAGTTGTTAAATGGTACTGTCAGGACCAGTCCCAAGTATGTCAAAGTGCAAAGTCAGTATATGTGTTTGACCCAGCATGCTGTATATGCTATCTCAGGTATTCAAAAAGATGAGCTTAATTCAAACCTCAAACCTATCTTGATTGAGAGGAGGCCTTAATTTGTTGAGACAGAAAGTACAGTGAAGAACGCAAGAGAAAATTTTTAAATAATCAGGGAATATGTTTAGTCTCTACTTGTTTACATCAGACAATTACTAATAGTGCATATGCACAGATACTGTTATTAAATAATGGGAAAGGTTTTTTGTTAATTGTTCAAGTTAGTCTATAAAGACTGAAAAGTAGACTATGTTTATTATAGTTACTTGGTTTATCTCTTATTAAGGGGTTTTCGGGGGTTTGGGACAAGATGGTGGGTTTTTTAGATTTTCTTTATTTTCTTTTTAAGATTTTTATTTATTCAACACATAGAGAAATCACAAGTAGGCAGAGAGGCAGGCAGAGAGATAGGAGGAAGCAGGCTCCCCACCGAGCAGAGAGCCTGATTGGGGACTCCCATCTTGAGACCTTGAGATCATGACCTGAGCCGAAGGCAGAGGCCCAAACCACTGAGCCACCCAGGCGCCCCTAGATTTTCATTATTTGATCGAGGAGTGCGTAGGAGATAAGAGTGGGACAGCAGCAGAGGGAGAAGCAGACTCATTGCTGAGCAGCAAGCGGCTCTATCCCAGGTCCCTGGGATCATGACCTGAGCCACCCAAGTGCCCCCCAAAGTGGTGGTTTTATTAAAGCACACAGGCAGGACCTGTGGGTTGCTGTTGATCAGTTTTTAATCAATAGTTCAGTTTTTAGTAGTTTACTAATTTAAGCTTTACAGTTACGAGTTTTAGTGAGTTCAGGTAAATAATAATTTCATCATTATCATTAATATTTTATTCTCCATGTGGGCATACAAGCCATATATTTGTGGTATTTCTAGTTTTTTGCATTATAGTATTTCTAGTTTTGACCACTGCTACTCTATTTTACTTTGCTCAGTGCCTATTTTATCTTCCATCCCTAATTATTTTGTTTTACTGATTTTTGTGCTTGGGATTTTTTTTTTTCTTAACATTTACAAATTCATTGTAGATTAAAATACTAGGAACATTTAAACTATGGATCTCATTACTAGGGATTTATTCTGCATACTCACCTAGTGAATACAAAATGACTTGTGCAAGTCTCGTCTTTGCAGTGTTAGGTGTAATAGCAAAGGATTGGAAAACATCCTAAATTGTCTGTAACAGGGAACATTAAATGATCTTACAGGAGACTAGCAGCATATTCAGGGAACTTTCATACCTTGTGGAAGCTGTAGGACAGAGGTGGAGAGGAAAGGGTTCTAAATAGTTGGTCTACTATTTGCATTTTTGTTGAACCTCTGCAAATATAATGGATATTTATAAAATGAACTAATTATCACTGCTTTGCCATATTGCAACATGTGAAATATGATTTATTACAGAGATAGGAAGAAGAGAATTGAAAAACCTAGAAGATTTAGCAGAAGTTTAAGCCGAACTCCTAGTCCACCTCCCTTCAGAGGCAGAAACACAGCAATGGATGCACAAGAAGCTTTAGCTAGGAGGTGGGCATATTTTCTCTTTGATGCTTTTTTCCTTTTCGACTTGAAGTTGATACTCAATTGTGTGGACAAAGTAAATGCTTTCAGAGTTTAAGTCAAATAATTAAATATAGCCATGATACATATTGTGCCAGTTTTGATCTAGAACTAAGTAGTTGGTTAATTCTCATTTTAAACATTTACCTATTTGTGCAACTGGAAAGATTACAATGTCTGCAACAGTTTCTCTGTTTTCCTTCATGATTAACTGATTCATTTTTCTCAGATTTAGGCTCCTAAGTATTTTTGGTTTGCAATAAAACTTTTTTTAGAAATCTAAATCTGATTCAAGAACTCTTAAATTTTGCCTCTGAAACGGCATTGTCCTTTTGTTTTTCTTCCTCAAGAAAACAGTCTGAAACAATTCTGTCAATGGGTTTCTTATTTTAAAGGTTGCAAATAATAAACATTACAAGGTGATTTGTTTGATCTTGAAATTTTTACTGCTGATAGCATAGGGAGACCGTTTTATGTTTTAATTCTATAAGCATTCCAAAGATGTTCTGGTAATTGTGGGACTACACACAGCGGGGCTGTCTGGCCAAAATGTGCAAAACCGTTGAAAGAACTGCCTCATACAGAGAGGCAAGAAGTAAAGTAAAATCCAAGTGCTTGTTTGCAGGTTTTCCCATATTCTGAAAACTATACTCTTGATTTTGGGGTTTTTTTCCTTATGAAATTGAGTTTGTATTTTTTTTTCATTACAAAAATACAGTTATCACAATGTAACCTGATGGGCTGCTGCCCTGTGAACCCAGCCTGGCAGAAACTCCAGCTGAACAGCAGCAGCAGCAAAGGTGTGAGCTCGCCCCTTCTTCATTCCATTCACTGTAGTGAATGGTGTTAATTCCAACCTGCAGTGGCCATCTTAAATATGCATCAGTAGTAGTGACTCATATTTTCTTTCTGAAACTAAAATCCACAGAATTAAGGAGTAATTTATTATAATATCTGAAGTAGTTTATAAAGAATGATCTGCTAAGTCTGACCAGTATTTTTTTAAGCCCTAAAGTTTATTATTGTAAGTTGGTTATGCTTTAATTTTTGGCTTTTATTAAAGTTGAAGCTGTTATAATAGCATCTAAAACTTCAGCTTAAAAAATAGTCTTACTTAGTAGTGATTTTCAGATGACAGGTTTACATAAAATAACTCTTAAGTATCCGATTGGTCCTTGGCTACTTTGAAATTCAAAGGGAGATCTTTTGTTAATAAGATACTATAGTATAAGACCTTTTGTTGTTCCTTTTTTGTTTTTAAATATGGACTATTTATAAACTACTTTGAAAACAGTTTTAATATCTATGTACCAACATTTTAATGTTACCCCTAATCAGGAGCTTTTATTCCCAAGGACAAAATCAAATCTGTACTATGTCCTGAATGTGTGCTCAGTAAGAAGGAATAAAATTATATTATTATGTTCATTTTATGTAAATACAGCAGTTGTTAAAGCCAGTGCAATTTTGCTACCCATAGTACACCAAAACAAAAAACCTTTTCCTTAATCTTTGCCCCTTTATACCACATTAAAGGAGTAAGGGTGACTTGACTTAATGATTGGGAAATCAAGGAGTCTTGCAAAAGGTTTCTCTTTCAGGAACTCATGAAGATGCTATTAAGATTTGTTGTATAAGAAGTAGATACTGACTTGACAACACATTCAGTATATGTATTAGTAAATTTAGTGTGAGTGAATTACAATCTCTTTTTGTTTTGTCTGAGGATGAATTTGTGTTTCAGGTTTCTAGTTCCATTGCTAATAATACATTTCTTAAGCTGCTAAAAGTTAGTTCCCAAATAGGATTTATTGGCCCCTTTTTTATTTTTGGCTATTTTTAATTTTTATTGATTTAAGGTTATATGATAAAATGTGTTTATGTAGAAGTCATAATTGGCATGTTTTAATTGGCCTTATCCTGTATCAGCCTCCCTACCAAGAAGCATGTAGGTAGTTCTGTAAACATTGTTTACTACTTTTAACATACCCTAAGATTTACTCAGTCCTCAGTATGTCATTTGCAAGATGTAATTTTATCCATACTGTTAAAACCAGCAATGATAAAGGTTGAATAATTTTTATTTTTTAAAACTAGTCTCAGTGGGAAATGTGTGTAAAAGATATTCCAGTGTTTTGGCAATTCCATGAATTTAAAAATGTTTAAAACCAGTATAGATATATTCTTTAACTGTGACTATCTTAAGAATGAATGCTTTTTCTCCCCCATATACAGATACCAATTTGTGTTAAACTTAATTTAAAATTCTGTTAAGTGTTTCGTTTCTATACATGTGGAGAAATACAAAGATAAATATTGGTTTTATATTGAGCGTTATTATAAACTTACTGAAATTGTCTTTGACAGGTTGGAAAGAGCAAAGAAATTACAAGAACAGAGAGAAAAGGAAATGGTTGAAAAACAAAAACAACAAGAAATAGCTGCAGGTAATTCATTTCTTTATTATAGAAGTGTGGCATTTTTTTTGTAGAAAATCTGGAAAGTTCAGGGGCGCCTGGGTGGCTCAGTGGCTTAAAGCCTCTGCCTGCTCTCTGCTTGTCGGGGAGCCTGCTTTCCCCTTTCTCTCTGCCTGCCTCTCTGCCTACTTGTGATCTTTCTCTGTCAAATAAATAAAATCTTTTTAAGAAAAAAATCTGGAAAGTTCAGAAAAATAATAGGAAGAAAATCACCTATGATCCTTGCTACCCATCAGTGTACTGTAAAACTGTTGTTATTACTGAAATGTGAACATTTTTAATGTTAACTTTCATTCCTCATAAATTCTTTATGCACCTGGTTGATGCACCTGATTTTGACAACTAAACAGTCACTGTTCTTGTTCATATAACACTGTAGCCATCACGGCATATTTCTTTTACTCGTGGTTTTTGGGAAAATGTATTGAAGATGGCAACTGATCTTGGGTAAGAAATCAGGTTATTAGACATAACACAAACATTGCCTGTGGATGATTGAAGGTGATCAGAGAGACTTTACTGAATTACATGGAATGTAATCTGGAAGGTGTTTTTTGTTTGTTCACATTCCTAGTAAATTGGTACTACTTGAAATAATCTAAAATTGTACAAATTGGGGGTACCTGGCTGGCTCAGTTGGTAGAGCATGTGACTCTGAATCTCAGTGTGGGTTGGAGCCCAGTGTTGGTTGTAGATTACTTAAAAATAAAATTTAGGGGCGCCTGGGTGGCTCAGTGGGTTAAGCCTCTGCCTTTGGCTCGGGTCATGATCCCGGGGTTTTGGGATCGAGCCCCGCATAGGGCTCTCCGCTCTGCAGGGAGCCTGCCTCCTCCTCTCTCTCTCTCTGCCTGCCTCTCTGCCTACTTGTGAACTTTGTCTGTCAAATAAATAAAATCTTTTTAAAATAATAAATTAAAAAATTTTTTAAAGAAGTTGTATAAATTGGGGCACCTGGGCGGCTCAATGGGTTAAAGCCTCTGCCTTTGGCTCAGGTCACGGTCTCAGGGTCCTGGGATGGAGCCCCACATGAGGCTCTCTGCAAGTATTCATTCATTTTATTTATTTTAGATGGAAGGGGTGGAGGGTGACGCGGAGGGAGAGGAAGAGAGAGGTTCCACACCCACCTTGGAGCCCAGTGCAGGGCTCCTGCCATGACATAAGACAAAATTAAGAGTTGGAAGTTCAACCAAGTTAGTCACCCAGGCACCCCTGCCATTTTGCTTTTTAATACGTGAATAGAACAAAAACTTTCATAACTGGATTCCCATAGTATTAGTAATTAAAGAACTTTTTAAGCTTATATTCTGGGCTGACAGAAAAACATAATCAGAATAGTCTTTGTGTTCACAAAAAATTGACTTAGTTCCTGACCGAATCACTTAAAATAATGGGAATACCAGGTGTGGCATTTAACTTCTATAGGATTTGGGCTTCTTGTTTGCTAAATGTGCATAATACTTGTTTAATATCTTAAACATTTGTTACAAATTTCAAATGAACGTCTAAATAACAATTTTGTAAGCTTAAAGAGCCATACAAATAGTATTCATTGTTATAAGTTTAGCTGCAAGTACCATAGTTCAGTTTCATTGAAATTACAAATTGTTTTATTTGTAGAATTGTTACTATTTTAAGATAAATAAAGTATTAGTGTATAGGAGGGATCGTATCCAGAAATGTCTATTAGAAATAAATTCAGTAAATTTTGCTGAAATGTTAATTGCTTAATAAACTTAACCTGCATATCCTCATTTTGGTAAAAGTATTCTGCCTTTTTGTTAGATTAGTTCTTAACCTATAAATGCACTATTGTAAATCAGGAGGTTGGTTTTATTTAGTCTTAAAATCTGTGCTTATGTCTTTAGCAGCTGCAGCCACTGGAGGTTCTGTTCTCAATGTTGCTGCCTTGTTGGCATCAGGAACGCAAGTAACTCCTCAGATAGCTATGGCAGCTCAAATGGCTGCCCTGCAGGCGAAGGCTTTGGCAGAGACTGGAATAGCTGTACCTAGCTATTATAACCCAGCAGCTGTGAATCCAATGAAATTTGCTGAACAAGAGAAAAAAAGGAAAATGCTTTGGCAAGGCAAGAAAGAAGGGGTAAGTTCTTTAATTCTTCCCCTCTTTTGTCATTTATTCCTAATTAGCAGTTGCTTAGAAAAACAAATTTGGATTGGAAAAGATTGGTTTGTGTTTATTTTTCTTCTCCAAACTTCGTTGTAATAGTTTAATTTACCACAGTTTAATGTTGGAAAAAGACTGATCTAAGAAAACCAGTAGTGACAAAGTAAAACAGTATTCCCATACATTTATAAGGGAGGAAGGTGCTTCTTGGCTTAGGCTTTTTCATAAGGGCATATTTGAAGTACTATTTCTTTATTTCATTACTTTGTAATAGAAATTTTAAAATAATCATAAACTTAATTATAACTGTACTGTTACATACTATAAATGTTATCATTTCTTTTAAACCTTGTTACTTAGAAAGCTAGATTTTATGAATTGTAAAAGTTCATTGTTTTCTTTACAGGACAAATCCCAGTCTGCTGAAATATGGGAAAAATTGAACTTTGGAAACAAGGACCAAAATGTCAAATTCAGGAAATTAATGGGTATTAAGGTGAGTTGCACACTTTTGAATTAAAATTCGTATTAACATTTTCAGGTTAACATTGGTCCGTACCCTAAAAGTTAATTTCAGTAATGTATGAACGCTGGGTACTTTCTAGTGTTTTTTTTGTTTCATGCTTCAGATTCATTTCACAGAATTACGTTGTCATCCTTAATTGACAATACAGACTAGTTAAATTAATGTGGTTGTTGATTATAACCTATTTATACCTTAAATGAACCTTTTCCTAGTAAATAAAAATGAAATTATAAGTGGGAATTAATGAATTTGCTTTTAGAAAATGCTCATTTGAAGCGAACTGTAGGGAAACCTGGGTCGCTCAGGTGGTTAAGCGTCTACCCTCCGCTCAGGTCATGATCTCAGGGTTTTGGGATCGAGTTCCACATCAGGCTCCTTGCTCAGCAAGGAACCTGCTTCTCCCTCTGCCTGCCACTCCCTGTGCTTGTGCACATCTGCTCTTTCTCTGACAGATAAAATCTTTTTTAAAAACTGACTGTACTGGGGGTGGGGCGCCTGGGTGGCTCAGTGGTTTGTTTAAGCCTCTGCCTTCGGCTCGGGTCATGATCTCAGGGTCCTGGGATCGAGCCCCACATCGGGCTCTCTGCTCAGTGGGGAGTGTGCCCCCCCTCCCCGCCTGCTGCTCTGCCTGCTTGTGATCTCTCTCTGTCAAAATAATAAATAAAATCTTAAAAAAAAAAAAAAACGGACTGTACTTGGAATCAGACCTTAATATTTAAAGTTTCCGGGAGGCGCCTGGGTGACTCAGTTGGTTAAGCGACTGCCTTTAGCTCAGGTCATGATTCTAGGATCCTGGGATCGAGCCCCACATGGGGCTCCCTGCTTAGCAGAGAGTGCTTCTCTCTCCCTCTGCCTGCTGCTCTGTTTATTTGTGCACTCTCTCTGTCAATAAATAAATAAATAGGATCTTTAAAGTTTTTGGAAAGCTATTTTATTTTTTTTTATTTTTTATTTTTTTAAAGATTTTATTTATTTGTCAGATAGAAATCACAAGTATGCAGAGAAGCAGGCACAGAGAGAAAGGCAGGTTCCCTGCCGAGCAGAGAGCCCGATGCGGGGCTCGATCCCAGGACCCCGGGATCATGACCTGAGCCGAAGGCAGAGGCTTTAACCCACTGAGCCACCCAGGCGCCCCTATTTTATTTTATTTTTAAGATTTTATTTATTTGACATAGAGAGATCACAAGTAGGCAGAGCAGCAGGCAGGGGGAGGGGGGGAAGCAGGCTCTCCGCTGAGCAGAGAGCCCAATGCAGGGATCGATCCCAGGACCCTGAGATCATGACCTGAACCAAAGGGGGTGTTTGGTTTGGTTTGGTTTTCTTTTCTGGTGGCTTTTTTTGTTTTTCTTGGTGTTTTCTCTTTTGTTTTGTTTGAATAAAGTGGAAATATACAGACTCATATTAGATTTCGTGTAACAACCTGGAAAAAAGTTCACAAATGCTCAGGTACTGGTTATTACTACTTTAAGGGAATTGGTTTTTCGTTGAAGAGATATTTGTGTTAAACTAAACTTCACTGGGGCACCTTCGGCTCAGGCAGACAGGCTCTCTGCTCAACGGGGAGCCTGCTTTCCCCTCTCTCCCTGTCTGCCTCTCTGCCTACTTGTGATCTCTCCCTGTTAAATAAATAAATAAAATCTTAAAAAACAAACAAACAACTAAGCTTCACTGAATTGGCTTTTTTGGAATGATACCAGACAATCTTTGTATTTACTGCTAGCTTTCCCTGTTTTGATTCTTTCCTTACCTTCCTGCATCATTCCTTCCTTTGGTCTCTGCTCAGATGTCAACTTTTTAGTCCTTTCTCACTTGGCCTTTTTAAAAATAGCAAGCACACCATCCCCATTTTCTGCTTTTCTCCTAGACCTTACTTAGGTATTAAATGGTATGTATACCTATTCTAAAAATGTGATTTATTGGTACTGTCAATTGAGAAGAACACTTTATTCTCATTTCTATTTATTTTAATAATGTATCTTTTATTTGGTATTTAGAGTGAAGATGAAGCTGGATGTAGCTCAGTTGATGAAGAAAGTTACAAGACTTTGAAGCAACAGGAAGAAGTATTTAGAAATCTAGATGCTCAGTATGAAATGGCAAGATCACAAACCCACACACAAAGAGGAATGGGATTGGGTTTCACATCATCAATGCGAGGAATGGATGCAGTTTGAAAAAGATCAGACTTAATGTTTGGGACTTATGGACTTCTGGTTCTGATGTCAGGTCCTTGTTCACCAAACAGCTAGCATTCTAGCTTGCATGGGTGTTGCATTGACTTTAATTTATTGAAAAATACGATTTTTTGTAAATATCAGATCAGTGATACTGGTGTTAGTGTTGTAATCAGGTTAAACACACTTCCATTAAACTTGACAGGACTATAGAAGGACAATATTTTTTAGTTCATGAATTCTACTTTTCAAATACATAAAAGCTGCAGGTGGGATAAAATCTCATACATGGATATTTCGTGTCCGCTGTCTTGTGTACTTTTGTACTTAACCTTGTACAGTTATTTTCATCTCTTGAAACATGAAAGAAATGTTATGTAGATGTTCTTTAGAAGATCTAGCCATTTGGTACATAATCCAGCACAATTACGCTGGGTGGTGATGACAATAAAAATGGTTTTCTCAACACTGGTGTTAATTTAAGTTACCTGGAATTCTTATTTGAATTTGTTTCATAGTTTTTGTAGCATTTTGCAGTTGCTATTAGAGAACACTAGGTAGAATTTTTCTTTTTAATTTTTTTTTTTTTTAAGAACAGTTCACTGCTCTAGGCAATACTGTGGTAAGCAGAAATGTAAAAGGAAGTTGAGAGTAGACAAACTTATTACGATAATACTGTTTTCCTGCTACTATAAGGAACAGAATGGTGTACAGTATTTGTTCAGTATTCCATATGTTATTCAGGAAACAGATTAATACATTAAAGGGATGTAAGCACTTTTATTTTAATAAAGTGCCTTATTACAAGTTCTTGGTATGCCCTTTGCTCATTATCCCTTTGAAGTCTTCAGTAGCACAAAGTACTAAAATATTAGAAAACGACTTTGTTACTAAGTTAAATAGGGCATAAATCTGGTGAAGGAAGGGGACTATAGAACTTAAAAATCATTTGCTTTTATTAGTACAAAATCATGATTCACCTTTTCCTAGAGAAATTGGGGAGCTGTACTTAATGATAAAACTTATACCTTTTTTGGGAGGGGGGGAGAGAATCCTTCAAGCAGACTCCTCACTGCGTGCAGAACCTGACATGGGACTGGATACCAGGACCCATGAGATCATGACCTTAACCAAAACCAAGAGACAACCAACTGAGCCACCCAGGTGCCCCTTATGCCTTTATTTTTAAATTTTTTTTAAGATTTTATTTGACACAGGTAATAAAACAGGTTGAGTGGGAGAGGGAGAAGCAGGCTTCCTGCCAAGCAGGGAGCCTGATGGAGGGCTCAATCCCAGCACCCTGGGATCCTGACCTAATCTTAAGGCAGACACTTTACAACCCAGCCACCCAGGTGCCCCAACCCATTATACCTTTATTTTTAAAATGAATTCATAAGTCTGGCCAATGTGTTTGTTGGGCATGTTTTTCTGATAAATGAGAAGTGTGGTTGTATTAAGATTTTTTAAAATATTTTGGTAAGTGTTTAAATTTCACTTTCCTAGAGCACAGTAATTTCATGAAGAAATGGCTCTTCATCACGTTTCAGTGACAGTTTCTGGGAGAATGTCACAATGGTTTTTTTCATCCTGGAGTCCCCACAATTCAAATTTTTCAGGTTAGCTGTACCTTCTCAAATCAATTTCATTCGAAACTTTCATGGGCTGGGGTACCTGGGGGGCTCAGTTGGTTAAGTGGGTGTGTGGTGGGAGCCATTTAACTGCTTGGCTCAGTTGGTAAATTAGTTTATAGGAAAGTCATACTCAATTATTTTTACATGTTAACCTTTTGTTCCCCTTTTTCCTAGCTGTTAACTGTGCTTTCAGTTTCAAAGCCTTGTACTACGTGATGGATATGTTGGGGTTAATCCTTGTGAGCAACATAGTTGCTGTCTAGGATTTATTTTTATTTTGTTTTTTTAAGGTTTATTTATTTATTTGACAGAGATCACAAGTAGGCAGAGAGAGAGAAGGAAGCAGGCTCCCTGTTGAGCAGAGAGCCCGATGCGGGGCTCGATTCCAGGACCCTGGGACAATGACCCAAGCCAAAGGAGAGGCTTTAACCCACTGAGCCACCCAGGTGCCCCTCTCATATTTTTTAAAAAAGAACTGAGCTGTGATCAAGAGGTGGACACCATAAGGTGGGCACATGATGTAATGAGCACTGGGTATTCTATAAGACTGAATGAGGAATGTCTGGGTGGCTCAGTCATTGGGCTCAGTTCATGATCCCAGGGTCCTGGGATTGAGCCCGGCAAAGATGACTCACTGAACTCTACCTCTGAAACTAATACACTAAATGTTAATTAAATTTTAATTTTTAAAGTTGGACACAACTGACTGAATTTTAATTTTTAAAGCTGGACACAACCAGATGCACCCAGGAGATACATAAATTTTTTAAAAGATTTTATTTGAGAGAGCACATGAGAAAGAGCAGTGGGAGAGGGACAAAGCAGCAGGGCTCTGTCCTAGGACACTGGGATCATGACCTGAGCTGAAGGCAGATGCTTAATGGACTGAGCTACCCAGGCATCCCCCAAGAGGTATCTTAAAGACATGGTAGCTAGACACATGATGACCAATGTGAGAGCAATTGGCTTTCAGGGTAGGTAACTTGGAAGGTAGAATAGGACTTGGTAGTTGTATATGAGTGCTGAAAAAGCAAATTCAAAGATGAGGTTTCCAACTTGGATTTTTATTTCATAAGTTTAGAAAAACTTGAGTATCACTGAAGATGTAAATTGGTGCAAGGAGATGAAAACAAGTTTTACATATTATTCCAAGCTAGAGTTTCATAGGTCAAAAGGTGACTAAAGTGTATACTTAAATATAATTTTGAGGGGCGCCTGGCTGGCTCAGTTTGTATAGCATGAGACTTTAGATCTCAGGGTTGTAAGTTTAACCCCTACATTAGGTATAGAGATTACTTAGAAAATTAAAAAAAAAAAATTAAAGATTTTACTTACTTGACACACACAGGGAGAGCAGGAGCACAAGCAGGGGGAGCAGCAGGCAGGATCCCCACCAAGCAGGGACGGGGGCGGGGGTGTTGACCCCAGGACCACCAGAGCCGAAGGCAGCTGCTCAACCAACTGAGCCACCCATGACTGTATTTATTTGACAGAGAGAGACAGTGAAAGAGGGAACACAAGCAGGCAGAGAACGGGGGTGGGGGTGGGGGACCAGGCTTCTGGATGAGCAGGGAGCCCGATGTGACCCAGAACCCTGAGATCATGACCTAAGCTGAAGGCAGATGCTTAACCACTGAGCAACCCAGGCACCCCAGTGGGTATATATACATATGCACACACATGTACACACACATACGCACACACCATTTCTAGTGGACCCACTCCTAGTTCTTTCACTCTGTTCATTCACCACCAATTTCTGTAATTGTCTCGTCCTCAGTCCCAGCCCTTTGAGTGTCTCAAGACTCAACCACAGACTCTCACTCTGTATTCTTCATTATGCCATTACCCTTTACTATAGTTGTATTTAATGTCCTTAAAAATGTGGGCCAGGGGTGCCTGGGTGGCTCAGTGGGTTAAGCCTCTGCCTTCCGCTGGGGTCATGATCCCAGAGCCCTGGGATCAAGCCCTACATCCGGCTCTCTGCTCAGCAGGGAGCCTGCTTCCTCTCTCTTTGCCTGCTTCTCTAACTACTTGTGATCTTTGTCAAATAAATAAAATCTTAAAGAAAAAAATGTGGGCCAGCCAAATGCTAACCTTTAGTTAAGACTTCTCAGAGCTTTACCCAAAGATTCAGCTGCCTAGTAAACATCTCAACTGGGACTCAGATTTTACTTTCAATTTATCAATATGTAGGGGCACCGGGTAGCTCAGTCAGGTGAGTGTCCTACTCTCAGTTTCATCTCAAGTCATGATCTCAGGGTTGTAAGATCAAGCCCCACATCAGTCTCCACACACAGTGCTGAGTCTGCTTGAGAATCTCTCCCTCTGCCTCCCTCGCCCCCATCCCCTACCCCAGCTCCCATGCTCTCTCTAAACAAAATCTTTCCAAAAAAAAAATCAGGGCACCTGGATGGCTAAGTGAGTTAACCCTCTGCCTTCAGCTCAGGTTGTGATCTCAGGGTCCTGTGATGAAGCCCCGCATCGAGCTCTCTGCTCAGCAGGGAGCCCGCTTCCCTCTCTCTCTCTCTCTCTCTCTCTGCCTGCCTTTCTGCCTACTTGTGGTCTCTGGCTCTCTTTCGCAAATAATATCTTTAAAAATAAAATCAATGAATAATAAAAATGCTTCAAAAATTTTCTTTCACCAGTCCAGTTGCTTCTCTATTGCCTCTGAGGATAAAATTGCCTCAAGGTGCCACATAACTTCCCTCATTGCTACCAAACCTGGTCTGCATCCATGTTCATTTACCATTGATCATTTATTCAACCAGTTTTTCTTAATTAATTAATTAATTGGACAGCACAAGGAGAGGGAGAAGCAGTCTCCCCACTGAACAGGGAGCCCAATGTGGGGCTTGATCCCAGGACCCCGGGATCATGACCTGCCAAAGGCCCAACTGACTGAGTCACCCAGGTGCCCCTATTCAGTTTCTTAAAGTCAGAATCTTGAGAAATATTCATTACCTGTTTTCTCTTATTTCCTGTATCCAACCCTCCAATTAGCTGTTGCTTCAATTTTATCTTCTAAATACTTACTACTTCTAAACAACTGTCCACCACTATTTCCACTGCACTAATCCCAATATTTATCAGTTCAACTGAGAAAATCTATCAATCTTCTAGATTTGGAATTTTACTTTGGCAGGATTTGTAATCGTGTTTCTATCATGCAATCAAGACTATCTTACCAAAATGAAAATGTGTGCGTCATGAACCTGTTTAAAATGTTGAAATGATTTCCCAATTTGGGGGATGGAGAGAGGATCCCTAACTTGGTGTGTGCATTGGCCTAACGTACCAGCCTCATTGTACTCCACTCTATTTTCATTTCACCTGCAGATTTCTTCCAAGATGGATGCTCTTCAGTCCATCATCGGTACTCTCACCACCAACTTTGGCTTCTAACACTTCATGTTTCAGTTCAAACCTTAGGTCCTCGTTCACTTGATTCCCACAGATTCTGTCAAAGTAAATCATTACATTCCGTAACTTGCTGTGTTTTTATTTCACATTTTTTAAAATTTAAAATATTTTATTTATTTATTTGTCAGAGAATGAGAGTGAGGGAGAACAAGCTGGGGAGCGGCAGGTGCAGGGAGAAGCAGGCTCCCCGCAGAGCAAGGAGCCGGCTGGGGGACTTGTCCCAGGACTCTGGGATCATGACCTGAGCTGAAGGCAGACGCTTAACCGACTGGGCCAGTCAGGCGTCCCTTCACATATTTTTTTGATGGACACCTATCAACATCCACCTGGACCCAAGAGCAGGAGCAGTTACTGTGATTTTGTTGTCTGTTTCTTTTGCTAGCCTGTAGGTTACACCAGAGCAGGAACTTACTATTTTGCTCTCCCTTGCATACTCGAGCTCTGGTACGTTGAACGTGGTAAATAAATGTTATTGCACGAATAAGTGATTGAATAAGAGAAACCACCGAAACCCGCAACAGGCGAATCGAAAACGGTCTGATTTAGCTAGTTTTTCATGGAACAAGTGCAACAAGCTCAATAAACTGATCACAAAGGTAATCTGTGACAAAAGTAGTGTTTCTTATTCTCTTGTTGCAATTTAGCATGCACACTAGAATCTGCTACACGTCGTGTTCTGATTTTTCAGCCTTAGACGCATCCCAGGGACAATATATATTGTTTTAACACATTCTGTTCTATGCAGGCTTTCTGCACGTTTTAAAAAATGACCAATCCCAGTATGCAATGCAAACAATGAGTTAACAGTCGCTTAGAAACCACATGTCCCAGCATGCCATGCTACGGAGCAATCTCGGAAGTGGCTCTGAGAGACGCCACTGCATTCTGGGAGTTGTAGTCTCTCGGGAGTGGCCCGCCCCTTGTGCAGCTTCGGCGGCATACGTCTGGAGAAAACCGTACCGGGTGGCTTAGCGCGGCCCAAGCCCCGAGCGAGCGGTGCCGCCCTACAACCTTCGCCCCCGGCCCGGCGGCCAGCTCCGCCTCTTCTCGAATCTCACCCACAGCCCAAGATGGCGGCGGAGGTGGATTTTGGCGACCTAGAGCTGTTCGAGGCGTTTGACCACCCCGAGGAGTCGATTCCGAAGCCCGTTCACACCCGCTTCAAGGACGACGACGGCGACGAGGAGGACGAGAATGGGGTCGGCGACGCGGAGCTGCGGGAGCGGCTTCGGCAGTGCGAGGAAACCATCGAGCAGCTCCGCGCCGAGAATATCCTTCCCGCTTGCCTGGGCCGGGTCACCGGCGTGCGGCAGGCGGCGTGTCTGGGAGGGCGCGGGCGGAAATTCCAGGAGGGCCGGAATTCCGAATAACCCCTCTCTCGCCCAGCAGGCGGGCGGAGGACCGAGGGTTCCCCTTGCGTAAGCTGCTCCGGGGCCCCGGCGCGATCCTCTCCGCTCTGGGGACCCGTGCCCCGGACTAGACGCGCTCCCCGCGCCCCCCAAACTGGGACTGGTTTTTAGGATTTTTTTAAGACTGCTAGATCGTAGGCTGGTCACCACTTCCTCTCCTCCTCTCTGAAGTCCTTATCCAATTTCTTTTTTTTTTGTAGCCAGGCTTAAGTTGATGTCGTCTTGCTGTCCTTGTCTCTAGGCAGATAGCCGGATCCGCAGACCTTAGGGTGGATCTGTGTTTTGTAGGGGAGCAGAAGCTAATGGTCTTAGGATGCGGGAGTTGGGAGTTGAAGGATGTGAAGCGTGCGGAGAGAAATGGTTAATTGCCTGATGGAGGCTGGGGATTCATTTTAAAGTTCTTCGACTTTGAAATACCTTCCGTGGTGAAGGTGCGTTGGGAAAAAACGCGCCAAATGAGTTTCCGTTTGGCTTAGTTACATGATTACAGCCTTTCTAGGAAGGGGGTTAATATGGCTGTTTACATTCTTAGAGGTGTTTGGTGGTGGTTGTTTTTAACTCTGGGCAGATGATTTCGGTTCAGATCGTTTCCCGTTTAAAGTGAAACGCTGAAAGCGGTTGGTAAATCATCTTTGAAGGTTTTTGAAGTCTGATTTTGTTTTCAAGATGTTTTTCTGTACACTTTAATATGTAAAATTTCAAATTACAGGAAAGTTAAAAGGATTGTACGGTGAACATCCATAGTTCTATCCTAGGTTCTCCGTCTTTAACAGTTTGTTTTACTTTATCACTTACCATGCTGCTCTTTATTTTTCTTTTTGTTGTTGTTTCTGAGAGAGAGAGAGAGAGAGCATGAATGAGCGGAGGCAGGGCAGAAGGAGAAGAGGAGAGAACCTCAAGCAGGCTCTACCACCATCATCTGGGAGACCTTTGGGGCTCCATCTCAGGACCCTGAGATCATGACATGAGCCGAAATCAAGAGTCAGATGCTTAACCCGCCCAGCCACCCAGGTGCCCCCATGACACTCGGTCTTAAATGAATTGCTGTTTAGCTTTTGATGGGGTATGCTGAATAACACTTTGGGTTCAGTCTGTTACTCTCTTTTGAACTACATGACCCTGTCTTAGAGTATCTATGTTGGAAGAGATGAGAAAACTGTTTTAATGTTTAGGTTTAAATGCCTAGCCATGCAACAAAACAGGAGCTCAGTTAAGTGTGTCATCCTCAAAATACTTGTGGGTCTTCTAAAGTTTGTAACATTCTGACACCGAAAGTAAGAGTGAGTAGTTGAATTTTATGGTATTTGATTCTGTTTAACGAAGGCTTATATTCCTTAACAAGTAATAACATCAAGAACTTAAAAGAAAATTGAACATTCTGACTCGACCAAGGTATGAGATATTACACCGTTGTTGTTCTTTATTTCTATTTAATATTTAGCCATAATTTCTTTTTTTTTAAAAAAGTAGGACTTATGTATCGTTTTTGTTTAGCATTCTCTGAAGAAATCAGTAATGATCTTTTATTTTTAAAGATTATTTATTTATTTATTTATTAGAGAGAGAGCTCAGGCAGACAGAGTGGCAGGCAGAGGCAGAGGGAGAAGCAGGCTCCCTGCCGAGCAAGGAGCCCGATGTGGGACTCATCCCAGGACGCTGGGATCATGACCTGAGCCGAAGGCAGCCGCTTAACCAACTGAGCCACCCAGGCGTCCCAGTAATGATCCTTTATTTTTAATTTCTGGCGGTAAAATTTGAATTCTCATAAGTACATTAATTTTTAATTATTTTGGAGGATGTTAACTAGATTTATTGCGGTGATCATTAAACAACATATACAAATTTTTTTAAAGATTTTATTTATTTATTTGAGAGACAGAGAGCATGAGAGGAGAGAGGTCAGAGGGAGAAACAGACTCCCCGTGACCTGGGAGACTGATGTGGGACTCCACCAGGGACTCCATCAGGGACTCCAGGATCGTGACCTGAGCTGAAGGCAGTCACTCAACCAACTGAGCCACCTAGGCGCCCACGACATATACAAATATTGAATCATTATGTTATATACCTGGATAACTTTTAAACTGACTAAACTGGATAAAAATATTTGTGAAACATATCCAGAAAAATTCTTTGTTTTTTTAAATGATTTTATTTATTTGACAGAAAGGGAGCACAAGCAGGGAAGAGGCAGAGAGGGAGAAGCAGGCTCCCTGCAGAGGAGGGAGCCCGATGTGGGACTCCATCCCAGGACTCTAGGATCATGACCTGAGCCGAAGGCAGTGGCTTAACCAACTGAGCCACCCAGGCGCCCCTATCCAGAAAATTTTGACTTAATGTTCAGAACAGGCAAGTTGCCAACCTAGCTGTTCTTATTCCACAAACATTTCTGGGAAGTTAGAATTAAGATTACAGTATTACTCTTGGTGAAGGTTTATTTACAGAGTTAAAATGTGTTCCTAGGGACGCCTGGGGGCTCAGTCAGTTAAGCCGCTGCCTTCGGCTTGAGTCCCGCATCTTGAGTCCCGCATCGGGCTTCTTGCTCGGCAGGGAGCCTGCTTCTTTTTTTTTTTCTTTATTTTTTTAAGATTTTATTTATTTATTTGACAGAGAGAGAGATCACAAGTAGGCAGAGAGGCAGGCAGAGAGAGAAGGGGAAGCAGGCTCCCTGCCAAGCAGAGAGCCCAATGTGGGGCTCGATCCCAGGACCCAGGACCCTGGCAGAGGCTTAAACCACTGAGCCACCCAGGTGCCCCAGGGAGCCTGCTTCTCTTTCTGCCTCTGCCTGCCACTCTGCCTGCTTGTGCGCGCATATGCGCTCTCTCTCTCACAAATAAATAAATGAAATCTTTAAAAAAAAACCCCAAGTGTTCCTAAATAGAAATGGTGCAAAATTTCATTTTAGAAAAAGAGAAATTAGTGTGCTTTTGAAGAAAGTACAGTGAGTAGATTTGCATTCAGACATCTGACTTTAAGAGAAAAGCAAATGCTGGTTTCTTAATACAAATTTACTTAACAGGTTACTAAATCTAAAATATTTAATAATATTATAAGCATAATAAGTTCATAATAAGTATGAACTTATTATGTGGAATGGTATTACCAAGCTTTCGGAATTTGGAGGGCTGTGAGCCAGTGTCACATGCCCTTTTTTTGTCTCTGGTACCAGCTGAAGTAACCAGCTACATTGGTGACTAAAGGTTTAAAATTTCAGAATTTAGATATATTTTTGAAACCTCCCCATGCCCTACCTTCCTTCCTCCATGTGAGCGCACTTTGTGGATCTGATCTAAACTCATTTCTGGTTAGATATTAAATGTATTGAATATAACTGGGATTCCTGAAAAAAATCATAATTTTTTTGATATTTAAAGATAACTTTAGATAAGCACATTTTCTGATAGAGTTGATAATTTAAACACTCAATTACAAGGGGGTTATAATCACTCGAGTTTAAATGATAGCGTTGTGGTATTACCAGTACATGAGACAGGCATTAGTATCCTCAAAAAGGAATAAATTAAAAATTTCTTTTTAGGGGGTGCCTGAGTGGCTCAGTGGGTTGGGCCGCTGCCTTCGGCTTGGGTCATGGTCTCAGGGTCCTGGGATCGAGCCCCATATCGGGCTCTCTGCTCGGTGGGGAGCCTGCTTCCTCCTCTCTCTCTGCCTGCTGCTCTGCCTACTTGTGATCTCTGTCTGTCAAATAAATAAATAAAAATCTAAAAAAATATATTAAAAAAAAAATTTCTTTTTAGAATTAGTGCTCTTCATGTTGTCAGACACTGATAAAGCACTCTACAGAAAATTTAGAAACAAAACGAAATAAAATTATATAGATAAAATCTGTACTCCCTTAAATAAAGCTTAAATAAAGTTAAAAAAAAATGGAAAAAAAAAAATCTGTACTCCCAGCCTCTTGGTTTAATCCTTATTTTTGGAACTGTCGTGATCAGAAGTTTCTTTCCTTTTTTGTCCAATAAACATTTTTAACTTAATATTATGGAAAATTTCAAATGTATGGAAAAAGAAAAGAATAATATAATTAATACACGTTTTCATCCTATATGTACATTACCCTAAATATTTCTGCATGTAACTTTTTTTAATTTTTTTCAAAGACTTTATTTATTTACTTGACAAAGATCACAAGCAGACAGAGAGAGAGAGATGGAAGAAGGTTCCCCGCTGAGCGGAGAGCCCGATATGGGGGCTCTATCCCAGGACCCTGAGATCATGACCTGAGTGGAAGGCAGAGACCTAACCCACTGAGCCACCCAAGTGCCCCCGTATGTAACTTTTTAAAAGCAAGACTTTGGGATGGCTGGGTGGCTGTCAGTTAAGCTGCTGCCATCAGCTCAGGTCGTGATGCCAGGGTCCTGGGATTGAGTCCAGCATCGGGCTTTCTGCTGGGCGGGGAGCCTGCTTCTCCCCTCCCCTCTCTGCCTGCCTCTCTGCCTGCTTGTGTGATCTCTTTCAAATAAATAAATAAAATCTTTAAAAAAAAAAAAGAAAATCAAATCCAGGAACAATATACTTTTTTTTTTTTAATTTACTTACTCATTTGAGGGTGGAAGTGCACAAGCAACTTCCGCCCAAGCAATGGGAGCAGCAGGCAGAGGGAGAAGCAGCCCCGCCCCCCCTCCCCTGCAGGGAGCTCAGTGTGCAGCTCAGTCCCAGGACCCTGGGATCATGACCTGAGCTGAAGGCAGACACCTAACCAACTGAGCCACTCAGATGCCCCGACAGTATACTTTTTACATCTCTGCTTTAATATCTGGGATTTGAAATACTAATGTATTCTGTGCTCTAAGAGGCTATCCATTTAAAGTGTTACATTTTCCTATATATTTCGAAGCTAAATTTACTCTGATTCTTTTAGAAATATATTGTTGGGGCGCCTGGGTGGCTCAGTTGGTTAAGCGCTCCCTTTGGCTGAAGTCATGATCCCAGTTCTGGGATTAAGCCTGGCATTGGGCTCCCTGCTCGATGGAGAGCCTGCTTCTCCCTCTCTGCTTGCTGCTCTGCCTACTTGTGTTCTCTCCTTCTGTGCAAATAAATAAAAATCAAATCTTTTAAAAAATACACACACACACATACATAAACACACACACACACACACACACACACACACACACACACACACACATATATTCATTCATTCTTGTAACCTGCTGGTTTATTCAGACCCTCCTTTCCCCCAGTCTGTAAAGAGACGGGCCATTAGGGGCACCTGGGTGGCTCAGTGGGTTAAAACCTCTGCCTCCACTCAGGTCATGATCTCAGGGTCCTGGGATTGAGCCCCACATCGGGCTCTCTGCTCAGCAGGGAGCCTGCTTCCCCCCTCTCTCTGCCTGCCTCTATGCCTACTTGTGATCTCTCTCTGTCAAATAAATAAATACAAATCTTTAAAAAAAAAAAAAAAAAGAAAAACAAGCCATTAGAAAAGGAATTTTTTTGGCTGAAAACTGAAAGGTTAACTATAGTTTTAAAATTTTTTGTTAAATATTTTTTAAAATATGTAAGGGCTACCTCTATGTAAAATCATTAAAGTAGGTAAAATTCCATGAACACTTTTTTTTTTTGCAAAAAGACGAGTTCTTGGTGATTCTTAATCTTATTTGTAAAGTATTCTGTGATCTTTGGTACTTAATTATAAAAGTTGTGTGTTTATATATACGTTTATGGGTTTTACTTTAAAATCTTCTAAGAATATGTTTTAACTTCTGTTTTAGTGGAATATTGGTGAACAATACTAAGTTAGATGGACCTTTATTACAGATTCTATTTATGAACAATGTTATTTCAAAGTAAGTAATTTTCCCTTTTCTACGTAAAATGAGTTAATGTGTTTATGAAACAATGTCTTCTATATGCTGTTTTCATTTGTACTTATTCCATCTTCCTTTTACTTAAAACTTAGGGAATCATGATTAAGAGCAAGGATATTAGCATCTATAAATATGAATTTGAATCTGGGCCCTACTTTCTCTATATGTGAATTTGGGCCGCTGCTGTGTCTATATGTGAATCTGGGCAGGTCACAGCCCTGCCTGCTATCAGTTTCCTCACTGGAAAACAGGATACTAATAATAACTGCTTCTTGGGTAGCTAAATGAGCACTTGTGATGGCCTCTAATAAGCCTAACAACTGCCCCCCACAGCAGTAAGAAATGTTAGTCTGTTCTACCCCAGAATCAGGTAACTGAGTTTACCCTGTTGGCTGTCTTCAAGGCTTACCCCCATGACTTTGTGTGTGTGAGTGTGAAAGACCTTTGCAGGCCTTGCTGCGTGCTTGGGTCTAGGGTGACTCAGTGCATTCCTGCAGTCCTTGCTAGAATGTCCTGAAATGGCTTGAGGCTTTGCCCTGTCCTTCTTGGAGCACAGTTGTAGACATTTCAGACGGTTGGCTGGCTGCATCTGTTGTTATCTCATAGGTTCTAGGCAAGGTAAAGAAGGTAATGGGAACCATGTAGAGAGTGTTAGCTGTGTGGCAGGCGCATTACCTACGTTCTCTGGGCCCACGTGGAACCCGAGGCTCAGAGGGGTGGGTGGGGACGCCGGGTGGTGAATGTGGCAGTAGCAGGGCACTGGGCACCGGCCCCGTCGTCACCATCGGATTTGAATCAGCGTCTGCTCATGGCAAGGTAATTTCTGCACCATTTATCTGCCATTCTGCCTGCAGCAATCTTAGAATGGCATCGCTAAAGAGACCTGAAAGATCAAGTCTGGTGAAGATCAAGTTGGCTGCCCCACTCAGCCTAGCTTGGTCTCTGTCGTCAGCACCTCCTGAGCCGAGTGTTGGGAATAAGCGATGAGCCATGGTTCTTGACAGCTAGAAAACTGGGGAAAGTAGACCTCCGTAGCTGTCCCGTTTACTTTGTGTTTCTGTTGCATTTTGGTTTAATTTTGTTCCAGTTTAACATTCATATGGGTGTGTCCTTATACGTGCATAGCGGGTCTCTGGGAGGAAGGTAGGGAAGGATGCTTTGGTTGTCTCTGCCAGGCCGAGGTAGGTGACTGGGACATAGCCGGGAAGGAGGCTTTTCGTTACGTAACCCTTTTACTTCTTTTGGATTTTGAACCATGTCTTACGTGGATTACGGATTCAGAATTTAAAAATGTAAAATTTATAAATAAAATCCATCTATTCACAGCACAAATGTTTGCCCCTGCTACATGCCAGACACTGAGTTAGATTTTCATAACCATTCCGTTAACGCGGCAACAGTGTATATTTTTTCCTAAGAAATAGCTTCCTCAGTATACTAGTTACTTAGTGTTTTGATAAACCTCTGAAAAGCAAGATAACAGAATTACCTCCCGACATCTTCTAATAATGTGTAAGATTTCAGTCTGTTCAGTGTTTACTCTGGGTTCTGACTATTGTGTCCTCTCGTGCAGGCAATATCATCAAGAAATAGAGGAATTTGTATCAAATTTAGTAAAAAGATTTGAGGAACAGCAGAAAAATGATGTGGAAAAGACTTCCTTTAATCTTTTGCCCCAGGTATTTCAAACTTAAGAGACTTTAAGATTAATAGATCATGCTTTTCACCGCCAGTTTTTAGGCCACAGGGAGGGAGACTAAATAAAACCACTGTGTCCTACACCTGAAACTAATACAACTTTTCTCTGTTGACTACAGCTTAAAACAACAAGATTGTTAAGATAATATGTTCACCTCCCATCCTTCAGTTGGGCATCCTTCACTGGTCTGACCAGCCTCAGGGTGTTCTTTTGCATTGTGACTCTTAGGGGACTTGTATTTAGACCTTGCTTCACTTAAAATTAGCCTTTCCCCCCCCCCATTTCCTCACTTGGACATGTGGTTTGGGGCAGAAAATTCATTTTAAGACAGAAAAAAAAAGTCTGTATTTTCTGGAGTTTATAAAAAGTGAATTATTTTTCTCTAAAAACAACAGGTTCACATGCCATCCTTTTTTTCCCCCTTCTACTTGTTGGGAGAAAAATCAATAGCATGCCCAAAGAAATCTGAGAAATTTTGCTGTCTGACTATTAGAGTGTGAATTTGTATTTTAAAAAAATCAGAATTATGATTTCGGGGCTTTATCTTTTTAAATTCCCAATTAAGGTAAGTAGAGTCTTTCAAATAAAGGTTGTTAGCTGTTTATCCTCAGGTTGTAGAATGGTGTTCTGATTAGTTAAATTTTCATCATCTTTAATTTTCATGTATTATATATAATTTTTATAGATTCAAGAAACCAAATACATTTAACAATAAAAACTATACTATTACTGAATTTTTGATTCAGGGAACACTTCAGAATTTTATAGCAACCTGAGGTCTATGAGAGTTATATTATCCATATTAACCAGTAGTGCAGAATCACATATTTTTTATTTTTTCTGGTTACCTGACTTCAATATAAAGTCTGCTTTGTCGGTTTAAGTATTGAGAATTTAAATATTTATTCATTCAATTTAATGCATGAATTAGTGAAAGCATAGCATGAACTAATGCTTCAGAAGGTGCTGTCTTTTGTATCTTTTATAAAATTTAAATTTTCTGACTTGTGAAATTTATTTCATAAGCATTTCTAGCTTCCAGATTTACTGATTATGACAGCAATGAATTAAGAACTGTATGTACCTTAGTGATATGTATTAGAAAATAAAGGGGTGTATTTAAATTTCTAATATAAAAAATTTGAAGTGTTAAAAATTCGTTATTTTGGTAACATGTATTTTTCTTTGCGTTAGCCATCTAGTGTTATGCTAGAAGAGGACCATAAAGTAGAAGAATCCTGTACCATTAAAAACAACAAGGAAGCTTTTAGTGTAAGTGTGGACATTTTAGTTTTGAATTCTGTAGATAACATGTTTCCTATCCTATGTCTATAGATAACATGTTTCCTATCCTATATCATTAAGGTGGTATAGCCATGTAGCCTCAAATGATCCCCATCTTTTCATGAAATTTGTTATAAACAAGAGTGTAGGCTTCAGCCTCTAAATAGTATAGTTTGCTTTTTATACTATTGCACACACCGTAGACATACTTTGGAGGACTTTATTTTTGTCCTGACAACCCTCTTTTTATTGATGTTCATGATGATCTAGAACGTGTGGATGACAATCTAGAACGTGTGCATGTTGCACTTACAGATGGCTGAGGCAGAGAGGGGACGGATAAGTAACTAATATAACAGATGGCAGATAGGAGATTAAAAATGTTGACAAGCTCAGATGGTGGGTGAAAAATAGAAGCATAACAGGGATGAGCCTACATTTAGGCCTTTCCGTACCTATGAGGAATCTCACTGTGTCAGTGCAGTGGAGTGGTGTGATTTTTCAACTTAGAATTTTTTTAAGAAGATGATGTAATCTCAGATTCTGTTGAAGGCAGACTAGTTTTCGTGTTTAGGGAGTATTGTAGCCCATTGACAGACCATAGTCTTGAAGACGTGGGGCTGCTGGGGTGCTGAGTCCCCAGCATTGCTGAAGAGATTGACAGGGTATCACATCCCTGCAATGTCATAAAGGCTGTTATTTCCAAAAGGTGTCATTTTCAATCACTCTGTAGTGCCAAGTGGCAGAACCAGGACCAGTGACTGGATCGACTACAGACAGGCGCATTGCAAGTCAACTTTTGGTGCACATTTATATCAGAGATGTGAAAATGAAGGGGTGGCTCTCATTAAAAAAAAAAGAAGAAAGCAAATTCCTTGTCTCTGTAAAAAGTCAAAATCTGAGATCCTGTTGGTGCTTTAAACAAAGAATTTGAACTACATGACTTTTCATGTCCCATCTGACTCTAGGGTTCTGGGATTTAGAGTGGCACCTGCCTGGAAAGTGGGAATTTTATGTATTATTCACTTAGTCCTTTAATAAAGAGTAATAAATATTTACCAGTTGCTCCCTTATTGCCAGGGACCCTTTTGAAATCAGGGACACAGCAATGAAAAAGAAGGGCAACGTCTCTGCTCTTGTTGAGTTACATTCTAGTTGGGGAAAGCGGAGCTCAAGAAAATAAGTCAGCATCAGCCAGGGTTTGAATCCAGTCCTTCTGATCCTGGAACCTAAGATCTAGATCTTTTTTTTTTTTTTTTTAAAGATTTTATTTATTTATTTGTTAGAGAGAGAGAGCAAGCACAGGCAGACAGAGAGGCAGGCAGAGGCAGAGGGAGAAGCAGGCTCCCTGCCAAGCAAGGAGCCGATGTGGGACTCGATCCCAGGACACCGGGATCATGACCTGAGCCGAAGGCAGCTGCTTAACCAACTGAGCCACCCAGGCGTCCCTAAGATCTAGATCTTTATATTGCCTTATAAGCCATAGTGAGGGCTATGCCACTTGAGGCTTTTCAGTAGAAATGTGACATGAAATGACTTGAATTTCTAAAAGAACTGGCTTCTGTGTGGAAGATAATCTGTAGCTGGTTTACATGTAGAAGCTGGAAGCCAGGGAGAAAGTTACTGGATTGATCTCAGGTGAGGGAAGATGGCAGGTCAGTCTGGAGAGCCAGTGGTGGAGGTGAGAAGTGGTTCAAACCTGGAAATACCCTTGGAAGTCGAACTGATCAGATGTGTTGATGAATTGGGTGTGTAGAACATGAAAGTGAGAGAGCAGTCAAAATGACTCAGGTTTTTGGCCTTAGCAGCTGGAGGAGTGTCCTCGCCTTTACCGTGATGGGAGAAGCTGGTGGGAGGGGTGGATTTGGAGGGGAATGGGAATCCGGTTCGGTTTTAAGTAAGTGAGTTGGAGACGCCTCTTACATGTCTGGGAGAGCCGTCAGTTGGCACTTGAATATAGAAGATTGGGGTTCAGGCCGCACTGGGTATTCGGGCATTGTCAGCATTTACTCATCCTTCATACCATGGGTGTGGATAAATCACCTCGAGAGCGCAGGTAGAGAGGACTGGGACCAAGTCTCACAGAAGATGGAGAGATGAGAAGGACCGGTCAGCAGGGTAGAGCACGGTGTCCT
This sequence comes from Taxidea taxus jeffersonii, assembly GCA_003697995.1. NCBI lineage: Eukaryota > Metazoa > Chordata > Mammalia > Carnivora > Mustelidae > Taxidea > Taxidea taxus. The sequence continues at coordinate 139,733 of ML102095.1, read as the reverse complement.
AGAAGCCAGAAGAAGTGTGTCTCTGAGGAAGGAGGAATCACCTGTCAGGTGTTGCTCATAGACTGAGATGAAGACGGAGCTGTCCAGTGAGTTGGCCATGTGCGGGTCATTGGGGCGCAGAGTGCCATGAAAGGAACAGAAGTCTTCCCAGAGACGTTCAAGAGAGAATGGCAGGGCCACCTAAGGGAAAAAAAAGTGGGGGACTAAAATGATTTAACACCTAAATACAACACATGAACCTTAAATCCTGGCTTAGGGGGAAAAAAAGGCATTTGGGGGACAGTTGGGAAAACAGTAGAAATTGGATATAGATGATTTTAAGGATTTATTAACTTTGTTTTTTTGGTTTTTTTTTTTTAAGATTTTATTTATTTTTTAGTTAGAGAGAGAGCACAGGTAGACAGAGAGGCAGGCAGAGGCAGAGGGAGGAGCAGGCTCCCTGCTGAGCAAGGAGTCTGATGTGGGACTCGATCCCAGGACGCTGGGATCAAGGATTTATTAACTTTCTTAGGTGTGACAGTGGTATTGTGGCGTGTAGGAGAATGCGCTTACCCTCAGAAGACCCATCCTAAAGTGTTCACGGGTGAGGGGTCATGAAAATAGTGTGTAGCTGGTTATGTGTGGAAGCTGGAAACCTGTTAGGAGTTAACTGTGTTAATGTCAGGTTAGACTAAGTCGATGGTGGCAGCACTTTGTCCCCATGGCTCAGTGAAAAGTGCGTGTGTGCGCATGCGCACGTGCGTGGAAGATACCAACAGTTGAATCTGGGGAGAGAGGATGCAGCTGGGTGTTCACTGTACCATTTTTTCAATTTCTGTCTATGAAAATTTCCCCCAGAATCACAGGGAAGAGAAAAGGGGGAATGGGAGGGAGGATGAAAATAGTAAACACAGCCGACTTTTCTGAATTGTCTTGCCACCAAGGGAAGCAAAGAGATGGGGAATTGGAGGGAAACGTGAGAGGCAAAGTTTTTATTTTTAATGTCTGAGCAGAATGCAGCTAATAGTAATGATCTCCTGTGAGGGGCGCTCTGATCTGGGAGACACAGGAGCATTTGAAGAAGCAGCTCTTGCTTACACTTCAAAATCTGGCTCCTTTCTAACTAGGGAGTTGATTATGACTTCTAAGAATTTCCTCCAAAATTAAATGGTTAAAACAATTAATCATAGTCTTACATAATTTAATGTCTTTTTTTTTCTGCTTAAATAGCAATATTTTTTGACTTGTTTTCTGCAGGTTGTAGGAAGTGTCCTGTATTTTACTAATTTTTGCCTTGATAAATTGGGGCAACCGCTACTAAATGAAAACCCTCAGCTTACGGAAGGATGGGAAATACCCAAGTATCCTACATAGTGAATGAAGATCTTTTATGCATCTTGCCATTAAGTTCACCTTTAAAAAAATTTACCAAATTTTGCAGACTATGATAACTATTCCTTAATAAAATTCACTAAAGGTACCAGCAAGTCTTCAGCCACATTGTTTCTCTAGAAGGGCAAGAAATACAAGTAAAGGCAAAAAGGTTTGTGTGGGGAGTTGTTTTGTTTCCTTCTTCTTTTTAAGACTTTTTTAACCAAAACCATAAACTCTTTTAGCTTGAACAATTAATATTCTTCGTTGCTGGCTTACTATAAATAAATTACAGATTAAGCTAGACTTTTCGCGTATAGACATTTAATATGTTTAAATCAGTCATGTGTTTATTGGAATTCATTGGTTCACACCTAATATGCTTGGGTGGGTGGAAAAGTGTCATTGTCGCTGTCATTTGATTGCTGTCTTAGGACGACCTGCCCCTTCCCAAGTTACCTAAAGGAAATATAATCTGTTTGCCTCGGTTCTTCTCTTATTAACCACCCACAAAACCCAGAGGTGACAGATCAGTCGGGAACATAAGGGTCCTTGGTTAAAAGAGTTGGTTAAAAGTACTGTTTAAGTCGCTGAGTACAGAAGGTGAAAGTGTACTCATGAGTGCAGATACTAGTAATCTGTGATCTGCGTGCTTTGTCTCGCTGATACGCTTTGCTGTCATTAAAGAATTGTATTGATTTGCTTTTATATCTTCATTTACATTATGCACGTCTTTGTTTTTTTGACCAAATAGGCCAAAGCCTCACTGTTTCAATTGTGGTTCTGAAGAACATCAAATGAAAGATTGCCCAATGGTAAATTTTTCTCATATAAAAAAAAAAAATCTTTGACCTAGAACTTTCTAATGTTTTCCACACACTTATGCCATTGTGTGAGATAAAGAAACTTGACTGTGTTCACTTTCTTTTGGTCCTTGAATTTGAAACCTTTTCAGATTTGTACTTAAACTTTAAGACCTTAGGTTTTAAAAAGAATTATTACAGTTCTGTGTGTCTGAGATGAATGAAACAGGAGAGTTGCTTTTTAGAGTTAATTCTAGAAACTTGATTTTATGTTAAGATAATATCGAGGTAATAAAATACTGCTTCTTCTCTTTGCCTGTTTTTCTAGAATATCTACTCTCTTTTGTCGTTCGTTATATATTAAAACTGGAATAATCTGCTTGACCTAAAACAGAATGCTTGCACTTATTTAATTCCCGAAATGATCTCTAAACTGCTTTCTTTACACTTTTTTCAAACGCATCGTGATCTAGCCGCGGAACGCTGCGCGCATAAGTGAGAAGAGGAAAGAGTACATGGACGCCTGCGGTGAGGCGAACAGCCAGAATTTTCAGCAGCGATACCATGCGGAAGAGGTGGAAGAACGATTTGGAAGGTTCAAGCCGGGAGTCATTAGGTACCTCTGTGATTTTTTTTTCCCATCGAGTGTCATTTCTGTGTCACCTGGGCTTGGAGCGTTCCCTGCGTCAGGAGGGTGATCGCAGGTATAGAGAATACGCATCCACCCGTGCGGGAACATTCGTTGGCATCTCCCCTGTGCGTTCGTTAAGCACCGTGTCACCATGTGTAACATGAGACACGCCGTGCTTTTAAAACATGGGGGACAGGGCACCTGGGTGGCTCAGTGGGTTAAAGCCGCTGCCTTCGGCTGGGGTCATGATCCCAGAGTCATGGGATCGAGCCCCGCATCGGGCTTTCCGCTCTGCGGACAGCCTGCTTCCTCCTCTCTCTCTCTCTCTCTCTCTGCCTCTCTGCCTACCTGTGATCTCTGTCTGTCGGATGGATAAATAAAATCTTAAAAAAAAACAAAAACAAAAAACATCGGGGACAGTTTGTGTTTTCATCCAGATGCGAATACTGTCTTTCTTTCTCCTCTTTTGCTTCTCCTTAGTGAGGAACTTCAGGATGCGCTCGGTGTGACGGACAAGAGCCTTCCGCCTTTTATATATCGGATGCGCCAGCTCGGGTACCCCCCCGGGTGGCTCAAAGAGGCCGAGCTGGAGAACTCAGGGCTTGCACTCTATGATGGAAAAGGTATAGTATGTTAAGTCAGCTAAGTCAGCTTAAAGGTTACTTTTTTTTTTTTTTTAAAGGTTAACTCCCTCCCCCCCCGCCCCCAAGAATTACAGTAATACCTAATAGGAATGGCTGGCTTATTCAGTGTGTGTGGAGCTAACTAAAAAAATAAAAGCCATCATGACGGTCTTTCCTTTGTTTTACAAACAAGGAACTAAAGCTTCATTGAGAATTATCAGATGGTTTTTCTGCACCTGCTCAGTGACTACCTAGGCCAGAGCATCAGCTCTCCAGCTAATCCTCATAAACTCTTGCCTTCCTTAGAAATGGTAGCAGAAGGGCGCCTGGGTGGCTCGGGGGTTAAGTGTCTGTCTTAGGCTCAGATTGTGACCTCGGGGTCCTGGGATCGAGCCCCTCAGCGGGGAGTCAGCTCCTCCCTCTCTCCCTCTCTGCTCCCTCTCTCAAGTAGATAAAATCTTCAAAAAAAAAAAAAAAGAAGAGAGAAATGGTAAAAATCTCTTCATCAGTGCCAATAGACCTAGACGTACAGATTATATAAATCCTCTTGTGATCTAGAACCCCTCTCTTAGGTATGTACTCTAGAAAAATATTCACACTTGCACAAGGAAAGTATGTCTATTTTTGTAGCAGTGACTATAAAAATTAAAAACAACATTAAGGCCCTAAAGAAAAATGGCTAAATCATGATGGTGGATTGGGCTGTGGAATCCCTGTCGTCTTTAAGGAGTAGAATGAATCTCTGTGAGCTGACGTGGCAAAATCTCTGTGCAGTACTCTGTTTCTGCCTAATTTACCAGTGATGCCATTCGTCTTACATGAAAGGTAGGGAAGGAAGGAAAGAAAGGAAGAAAAAAGAAAAAATTCCACATGGATGAAACCATGCTTACTGATTTTCTGAGGACATTTATGTAAAAAAAAATTTTTTTTAAGATTTTATTTATATGACAGACAGAGATCACAAGTAGGGAGAGAGGCAAGCAGAGAGCCCGATGCGGGGCTCGATCCCAGGACCCTGAAATCACGACCTGAGCCAAAGGCAGAGGCTTTAACCCACTGAGTCACCCAGGCGCCCCTATGTAAATATTTTTAAAAGATGTTAACTGAGCACATTTAGATTTTAGGATTCAGACTCAGGAGATGCCTTTCCTGACCATCTTTATCTATCTGTCTAAGATTTATGTTTTTATTTGAGAGAGAGAGGGAGGTGCACATGAGCTGGGAACAGGCAGAAGGAGAGAATGTCCAAGCAAACCCCCACTGATCAGGGAGGGCTAGATCTCAGGAGCCATGAGATTAGGACCTGAGCCAAATCCAGGAGTTGGATGCTTAACCCACTGAGCCACCCAGGCACTCCTGACCACCTTACTTAAATACATCTCTCCCTCTTTTGCTTAAAAAAAAAAACTTAAAACGTCTTAACCGATGTGGGAAGCTCAACAGTGGTTCCCCCTAAGAAGGAAAGAGGATTAGACTAGAGACTTGATTCTCTCTGATGCTCTAAATCTCTTAAAAATAAAATGTTTCTGGGGGCGCCTAGGTGGCTCAGTGGGTTAAGCCTCTGCTTTCAGCTCGGGTCATGATCCCAGGGTCCTGGGATCAAGCCCCGCATCGGGCTCTCTGCTTGGCAGGGGGCCTGCTTTCCCCTCCTTCTCTGTCTGCCTCTCTGCCTACTCATGATCTCTCTCTCTCTGTCAAATAAATAAATAAAATCTTTAAAAAAATAAAAATAAAATGTTTCTTTGTATTACTTAGATAATTTTTAAAAAATTTTAAAGATTTTTAAATTTATTTTTGGGAGAGAAAACACAAGTAGGGGGTGGGGGGCAGAGGGAGAAGCAGACTTCCCTCTGAGCAGGGAGCCCAGCTGTGGGACTCGACCCCAGGACCTTGGGATCAGGACCCGAGCCAAAGGTAGATGCTTCACTGACCCAGCCACCCAGGCTCCTGGTAATTAAAAATATTTTTAAAAATTCACCAAGCCATCCCTTCTCAGTGCTGAAGAGCTATTTAGGACTGTTCCCAAGTCATTTTGGTATTCAGGTGTCCCTCCTGCCACTTTTTGTAGGGGTTCTCATTTCTGTTGTCTTTCCTTTTCCTCTTTTTTTTTTTTTTTTTTTAGTTTGTTTGATTAGTCTTTGGACAAAAGGTTGTGGATGATTGAATCTCTTGATCTATAGATTGCCTTCCTTGTTTTTAACAAAACTGTGTTTTGTCCTTTTTTTGTCCTTTTGAGTTTTTGAGATTTTGCTGCCGCATCCCCACGTCGTGTTGCTTTAGCACGTTTCTCTGTCCTTCCATTTGTTGTGATGGAACCAGTCACTGATGACCATTGCCTGTCCACACCTGTTAATGATAGGCTGCAAAATGGTTATAGTCTCATTCTTCGTTACTTCTTAGCTTATTAGCTGGAATACTTGTCTAAAGAGAAACTTCTCGCAAACTGATTACCTTATATATGTAGACATCTTCGGACTGGCAAAATAAATGCATGATTTATTCAGTAGTTTTCAGAATAATAAAGTGGTTCCCAAGGATCCTTCTGTCATCTGTAAAGTGGTTTTCATAGTATGTACCTCTTAAGGTTGTTATGAAGATGAGCCGAGCCAATACTTGTAAACAATTTAAAACAGTGTCTGGTACATAAGAAATATTTGTTTACTAAACAAAATAAAGGCATTGAAATCAGGCAAGTCATCAGATCAGTGCAGACTAGACTTTTAAGCAACCCACAGATGAACCCAGGTTTCCAAGATTTTTTTTTTTTTTAGAGTTTTTTTAAATTTATTTGACAGAGAGATCACGAGTAGGCAGAGAGAGGGAGGGTAGCAGGCTCCCTGCTGAGCAGATAGCCCCTGCTGAGCAGATAGCCCATGCGGGGCTCGATCCCAGGACCCTGGGATCATGACCTGAGCCCAAGGCAGAGGCTTTAACCCTCTGAGCCACCCAGGTGCCCCAGTTTCCAAGATTTTAAACACTTATTTTTATTAAACTATCCTGTCTACGTTGTTTAAAAGTCCTAATCTGATGTTTCAGAAAAACTGTAATCAAAGCTATTCTCAGAATGGTTCTGTTGCCATGAATGTAAGCCCTTGCCCGGCCCACTTTTGGTCTGGAGAGGGGCTTGTGTTGACCTCCAGCAGTATGAACGCGCTGACGGTCTACCGCAGATGGTGCTGATGGGGAAGCAGAAGCTGGGGAAGCCCAACAGAGTAAAAGCGTCACCTACGATCTCTCGAAACTGGTAAACTACCCAGGTTTTAATATATCTACTCCCAGAGGAATTCCAGATGTAAGTATATATATCTATATATCTTTTTATTCTTTGCGATGGGACATTATTGTAACAGTTGTTCAAAACGTTAGCTTACATGGCAGTTGCTGTTATGTAAAGAAGTAAATAGGTTACTTGTGTGTTTAATTTTGTAATTCCCTTATGTTGACTAGAACCTTTTTTTTTTTTTTTTTTTAAGATTTGATTTATTCATTTGAGAGAGAGACAAAAGCGCAGGCAGGAGGGGTGGGAGGGCAGAGGGAAAGGGAGAAGCAGGCTCCTTGCAACCGTGACCTGAGCCACAGGCAGACACATAATTGACTGAGCCATCCAGGCCCCCATGTTGATTAGATGCTTAAGTGAAATCTTGTGTTCATTTAAAAAACAAAAACCAGGGACCCCTGGGTGGCTCAGTTGGTTAGGCAGCTGCCTTCAGCTCAGGTCATGATCCCAGCGTCCTGGGATCGAGTCCCACATCGGGCTCCTTGCTCAGCGGGGAGCCTGCTTCTCCCTCTACCTCTCTGCCTACTTGTACTCTCTGTCAAATAAATAAATAAATAAAAATCTTTAAAAAAAAAAACAAACCAAAAAACATTTTTTTCCGATTTTACGCCTTACAAAAGAGAGCTTAAAAGAATGGTTAGATTCTGTAAGTCTACAATTAAAAGATTATGTTTTTAAAACATGGGATGGTTCTGAGGCAGTATTGTAAGTTCTGTGCAATTACTTGGAAAGTAAAGCTTTTTTTTATGCTATAATTCCTTTTCCCCTGTTTCTTCTTCAAAGTAAAATTTCTCACTCTGTAGAGAATGGTTTTCTACACTGAATCTCTTCCAACTTTCATTTATGTTTCAAGACTCGACAGTGGCCTGTTGTGATAGTGGTGGTGGTGGTGATCTCTCAGTAAAAAGTACCTTCTGAGGTGTTCTTAGAAACTGGGCACAGAGCAGAAGCCAAAGGTCTGCACTTAGAGTCCAGCGAATAGATGGGAAGACAAGTGTGTAATTAATTCAGGGCTAAACTGCATGGCTCGAGCCATCCGAGCCTCTGGAAAGGGTCCTGGGACCAGCCTACATCAGAGTCTGCTGGGGACGTTGATGAGTCCCACCCTTAGGGTTAACAGACTTGACCTGGAATCTTAGGTTTGACAGGAGCCTGAAGTGATTTTTCTTGAGAACCACTGTTGCATGTGCTCTTGAGATGAGAGAGAGGCGATTGTTGAACCATAAAGATGAGTACTGGGTTTGGAAAGCCAAAGAACAGAAGAGGGAAGCTCAGCGTGAGTGAGTGTGTAGGAGCAAAGGCGCTGTGGTTAGTGCCGGGGCCTGGGGATGGGGGAGGCCTGACAAGGGCACACGGCCAGGCCACCACTGCCTAGAACTTCTGCTTGCAGTAGGTGGAGCCTTTTTGGGCCAAGTGATTTTGTCACAGAGGTTTTTAGTATTCAGTTCAGATTATTTTGCAGGTGGAGTTGGTTGGCTCTTTTTTCCCCCTTAAATGCACCAACGTTTTCATTAATTCCCCCCAAAAGCAAAAAAGTCACATATGAAGCCAAAATGTAATTTGAGACCTCCACTTTACAAAAATCTCAAAAGTATGACGTTTTCCAAATCCAGGCTTGCTTTTCCCTTCTCTTTTCTTCATTAGGAATGGAGGATGTTTGGGTCCATACCGATGCAGGCGTGTCAGCAGAAGGAAGTGTTTGCCAATTACCTGACTTCTAACTTCCAAGCGGTAAGTAGTTTTTAGGGTGTGGTTGATAAGAATGTATTGCCTGTATTTGTAGGATTTTGTGACTCAGTAGCATCTCAGTGCTCTTTAGTTTTGTGTATAAAGCACTCTCTTTTCTGCACTTTCTTTTCTTCTGACTCACAAGGTAAAGGGTAGCTACATTCACCCTTTACCTGCACTTGGCTGCAGACTGGGCTTCTGCAGGGTATTGGAGGGAAGGCCTGGTGTCTAGTTCTTCGTCTACTCCATTAACTTGTGCTCGGCGCGACTCCTCTCTTAGCCAGGTGTGAGGTCTGGCAGCAAGAGGTCCTCCTCCCAGTCCAGCCCTAGCAGCCCAAAGAAGCAGAAGAAGGAAGGCGGCTCATCAGCCTCGCCTGCAGACATGGAGCTCGACTCAGGTAGGTGTTGTCCTCTGGTCTTGGTTTCACTGAGAAGGTAGGGCCAATGTGTGTGCTCCCGAGTTCCATTAGGAAGGAGGGCGGGGGCCTCCGGAGCCCTAAAAAGAATGCTTTGATTTGGTCCTTGTAGATGAGAGCAGTACCTCTAGTGCTGGTACGAGGTCTTGGTGTGAGGGCCAAGTGGGCCGGCTTCCTGAATTCCTGATTCAGACAGTCCGACCCAGCCAGTCCTGGTGGTCCTGGATCTGGACTGCCCCTCCTATAGGTGCAGTGCTCTGGGGCAGGCGGTGGAAAGTGGTCTGCTTTAGCAGCTCCATGCCAAGAGCAAGAAGGACAGAGCCACACTTCCCCCGTTATTCTTCCCATAATACCCCAGCTCGGTAATTCACCTGTCCCTTCAGTGAAGAGAGGCCATAGGAAATCTGTCCTCCCAGAAACCCACAGGGGAACAGAGGCCTTGCCCTCCGATAGTTCTCTGGCTTTTTATTCTCTTAATCCTGTGGGCTTAACCCGGGAAGCTGTGGCCAACCAGCACTGTGACGGGCCTCAGCAGGTCAATAGTGGATCAGGGCAGGCGCCCACCCACCTTGCTGAGTCCCCCCCTCCCCATTACCAGCCATGGGTCCTTTGGGCTTCCCCTTGGGACTGCTGGTGTGTAGCCTAGGTCTTGCCCCCAGAAAGCTCTGGAATGAATCAGAACTTTATGTTGATTTGATAAATTGCAAAGCTACTCTGCATGCAAGACTGAAAACTGACTCTTAGCGCTACCTCCCAGCCCAAATTACGTCCAGCTGTTTTGGTCCTTTTTGCACATGAGACGTTCTCAAGTGAGGTTAAATGGCAACGTGAGGATGAAGTGTATTTAGATACGGTGATGAGAAGATGCTGGCAGTAGGATTGTGGATCCCCTTCTTAACTGTAAATTCCCAGGGAGAGTTTAAAGGTCGCAGATTAAATCCCCTTAAAGTCCAAGGTAATTAAAGTCTAAACTCAAAGTCCCCCACCCCCCTTGCCCAAAATTTTTGCTCTGCTTAGTCTCAGCCTCCAGAGTTCTTGCTACCAGAACAGCGGTCACAGGCCCGGCTTTTAGTAACTGCCACCTGACTTCAGTACCCAGTGCCACTTCTCACCAAGTCAGCGAGTTCACCACAGAATCATGACAGCCTTTGCCACATTTATGAACTTTTATGAAAACAAGCAATTCTCCGTAACTCTAAAGCAGTTGTCTCAGACGGGATTAGGTTCCCGGAGGCCAGCAGTTCTCAGTGTTATCAGAGGCCATGGCCAGGATTTCTGAGCGAGGGCAATTCGTGGTTTCTGCCTCTGAAGGACTTCTGTCAGTGCCGGTGCCAGTTGTCTGACTCCACTGCCCTTGAACTTAAATTCCAAATTACGTTGGAAGGAATCTCCGGTAGGAGGTGAATTTTGGTCTTAAGCCTTTTGAATATCTGTGGGGAGGAGCCGCCTGTGCTTGGTGTTTTGAGCCTTTTGAGGGTGTTTTGAACCTTTTGAACCTCCGAAAGGGGCAGCGGGGAGGAGAGAGAATCCCAGTGCAGGGCTGGATCCCAGGACCCAGATCATGACCTGAGCTAAAACCAAGAGTCACAGGCTTAACTGACTGAGTCGCCCTGGTGCCTCTGTTTTGAACCTTTGGAGACATAATTTCTGCATCTCAGAGTTTGAGAAGTGGTGGAGCACCCCTGTGACCAGGCCCACGCTCTTTGTGCAGGTATCTTCAGCTCTGTCCCGAGAGCATCGCTTATTTCCTGTTAGGGAATTGCTGAGGCCTGAGAAACCTGCCTCCCCGGGGAAGTTTCTCCCTCCTTCTCTCCCCCACTTTCTTTCCTTTCCCCTCCATCCCTCTCTCATATGTGTCATTAACCAGTCCAGAGCCAGTCTGAGCCCCTGTGATGAGGTACGATGCTTCATCTCAGGTCCCTAAGTCTTGAGAATCCAAGTTCAGTGCCCGTACCTCCCCCCCGTGGCTCTCAGTCCAGAGTGGAATTGGGAGCAGAAGACCACGCACTTGCGTAATAACCCTGGGATGAACAGTTTGGTTAGAACCTCAGTGGGTGTCTGTAAGGCAAGTAGGACCGTTCAGAACAAAACCCCTGGGGCCTGAAAGGCCCGAAATGGGCGTTGCCACCCTGTGCTGTCGGGCCTGGCGCGGGCACATTTCCCGAGGAGTGGCTGTGCCCTGCGGTGAGCCGCACGGTGCCCTGCCACCCTCACCTTTGCCAGCCAGGCCTTAGCTGGCCCCGTGACCTTGAACTGAATCCTCTCATCAGTGGTGCCTAGTGCGGGGCCTCTGCTGACGTCTGCTGATGCTTCTGCCTGCTTGCACACGTTTGCTAGGGGTAGTTCAAGGTCACAGGCTACTTGCCCAAGGCCCACTGGCCCCAGCCATGGGCAGTGGCAGCTGGTTTTGTTTATAAGCCTCTGCCTCTTTAGAGGAACCACACTTGTAAATGAAGCCACTGTGAGATGCACTCACCTCCTGAGGACAAAGGACCGCATGGCAAGAGCTTCCTTGCCCAAACCACAGGCTTCCAAGATGAGCCAATATGAACATCTGTAAAATACCAGATCACTGACCACATACTAAAGCTCAGGGCCTAAAGCCACATGTCTTGACCACCATGTGTCTCCATCCCTGGTCAGTCCGTCCTTCTGTGGACAATTGTCGTGTTTCCTCTCAACCCACCAGATGTCAGGGGCTTTGAGAGTTGCTTGATAGCAACCTGCTTTCCCACCTAGGTTCTGAACAACTTAAGTGATCAGTCACCAAGTAGTAATATATCCGATTATCAGGGCCAGATTTTAGAGCTGCTTACACAAGAGCCACAGGACGGCTTGCTCACTTAGGCTGGCTTAGAAACACCCAGGAATGTGGTCCTAAAGCAAGGTGGGCCTTCCCATCCCCAGGACCGGTGCAGCCCCGGCCCAGCTTTCTGCTCTGCAGGGGCAGAACTCTGGACTCCACTCACTCCCAAGAAGAAATTTTGAATTGGTGTGATTATTTTCCTGTGGGAAACTTTCATTAGCAAATGTGGTCGGTGAAGTAGATCCCATCTCACAAACCCATGGGTTGTGAACTAGAGCTGCTTTCAAGGCTTTCCCCCGTGTATGTTGACGTTCTCCCATCAAGAATACATAGCACCGGGGCACCTGGGTGGCTCAGTGGGTTAAAGCCTCTGCCTTCACCTCAGGTCATGATCTCAGAGTCCTGGGATCGAGCCCCGGCATCGGGCTCTCTGCTCAGCAGGGAGCCTGCTTCCCCCTCTGTCTGCCTGTCTCTCTGCCTCCTTGTGATCTCTGCCTATCAAATAAATAAATAAAATCTTTAAGGAAAAAAGAATACACAGACCATATTCTGTACAGATGAACCTCAAATGAAGCTTGGGTTACACTTTGGAATGGTTTGTTCTTAAAGGCCTAATAGCCAGTGATTGTTAACTTACTGACGGGTATTCTCTCCTCCCTGCTGCCTGCTCCTCCCCTTTTCCTCCGTGGAATTCATTGTAGTGAAGAGCACCCGTGGTGTCCTTGGGGTTCCCAGACCAAGCGATGCCGTTCATCTGCACTTGGGTCCGCCCTTCATCTTGGCAAGTTTCTCGCCAGGTGCCGGGATCCCAGCAACACCTCAGTAGTGGCGTCTTCGTTCAGGCTTCTCTCTCCTGCCAGCTCTCCTTGCCTCTCACCGGTGTGGCATCCTTCCTTTCAGCTCTTAGCCTTTCTTTACTCTTCTGAGTTGATTTCCTTTTTTTTTTTAAGATTTTTAAATTTATTTACTCAACAGAGATCATAAACCCGCAGAGAGGCAGACAGAGAGAGGGGGAAGCAGGCTCCCTGCTGAGCAGAGAGCCCGATGAGGGGCTTGATCCCAGGACCCTGCCCATATGAGAAGGTTGACTGGTTTTGTGTAGCTGTCAAGATTGTGTTGCTTGGTTGGATTTGCCAAATTTTTAAAACCTGTGCCGTTTTGGACCCTTTATTAGACTCCGAGGATAGGAGGATTCATGAGACTCAGCTGCTATCCTTAGTTTCCAGTCTGTGTCGCCTGGAGAGTGCAGAGGTAGCAATGTCATTTTAATATAAATGGTGGTGGCCAGTGATGAGATGACCAGAGCCACAGAGCTGGTTACAGGCTGTACCCGTGTCAGGAGAAGCCACACTGCTGTGCTGCAAAAAGTCATAGACCACGATCAAGACCAACTTTGAACTGCATCTTGAGAGAGAAATTACCGTGGAGCTGAATAGGGTTAGGGCATTTGAGTCCATGGGAAATGCCAGTGAGGAAGCAAGATGTCCCAGCACAGTGGTCCAACAGAAGAGTGACACCTGGGGCTTAAACCCGCCAATGAGAAATGACTTGGTAGAAATAGGCAGATTCTTGGTCCTAGAGGGCCTTGTAAGGCGCAGAGACCATCAGCCTTTGTCCTGTAGGTGATGGGAGCCCTGAAGGGTTTCCAAAGAGGTGGGAAGGTTAATGGGACCAGTTTTGTGGTTTACAAAGGTAAATAGTTCAGAGAATGGATATAAGGAAGCTGAGTCCAAAGGCAGAGATGACTCCGATATTCCTGATACGATGCCATGGCTGGGGCAGTGCAGGAGAGAGAGGGCCCCGGAAAGCCAGGGACCAGGGCTGGGGGCAGCGGGAGAGGAAGGACTCTTGATGAACAGGTTCATTTCGGGAGACTTCAGCCAGACACCACAAGTGGGACTGTGGTGGCACCGTGACGGTGGGCCCGTGGGAACAGCATGTCAGAGTGGAGTTCAGGTTTGAGGAAACGATCCTTCATTTGGGACAGGCCGGATCTGTTGTGTGTGGGATATACAGGTGGCGAGGAGCAGTGACCCGTGAGTCACAGGAGCCCACTGTCCGGGCGGACAGTCTAGACCAGAAGTGCAGAACTGGGAAGTAGGCCAGGGCGTATCCCACCCTGTCTCCTCGGCTTGGTCTCCTTCAGCAGCAGCCTGCCCAGCTTGCATCTCCTGCCATCGTCCCCTCCGCTTTTCCAGGGACCCTGGTCTGCCGAGGCCGCGGACTGCCTGGAAAAGACTCTGTGCCTCCGTGCCGTCGTTCCTCACTCTGCAGCGGTGCGCGCAGCATAGAGATGGGTTTTCAAGGGGTTTCCTTAAAGTTCCCCAAGCCGGAGGAGCCTGTGGCTCTCCCTGCAGGTGTTCTCGGGTGGGGAGGGTTGGGGTTCCCGAGCCTCCAGAATGTTCTCCTCCCCAGCCAGCTTATTTGGCCTTTCAATCTCTGGATACACCCGAGTTCAAATGAGAAATGTTGGTGAAACCAAAGGCTGCGGCGACTTCAGGTGTCCTCACTGTTCTCTTTCAGACGCGGAGGCCCCGCACGGCTCTCCAAGCAGCGAAGCTTTTCAGTTCCAGCCCCCGCTGCCCCCCGGCACCCCTCCGCCGCTGCCGCGGGGCACCCCTCCTCCCATCTTCACCCCCCCGCTCCCCAAGGGCACCCCGCCGCTGACTCCCAGCGACTCCCCCCAGGCCAGAGCAGCGTCTGCGGCCATGGATGAGGACTCGCTGACTCTGGAAGAACTCGAGGAGCAGCAGAGGCGGATCTGGGCGGCCCTGGAGCAGGCCGAGAGCGTGAACAGTGATTCCGACATTCCTGCGGACACACCTCTGACCGGGAACTCGGTCGCCTCGTCGCCTTGTCCCCATGAGCTGGACCTCCCTGCTCCAGAGGGGAGAACCTCTGAAAAGCCGGTGCCTGATGAGCCCGAAGTACCAGACACATGTACGGAGAAGCCGAAAGCCGAACATCCTCTGAGCCCAGATTCGGAGCCTCCGTCGCTTTGTCCGAAGGAGGAGGAGGAGTCCGCTCCGACGGACCGGCAGGACGCTCGTCTGGGCAATGGCGGGGTCGGGTCCGACGGCGACCTTAGTAACGGAGGCGGTCAGAAGCCCCTTGGCGGGGACACCAGCCCTTCGGCCGCTAAGACTCACAGCCCCGTACCTGACATGAGCAAGTTTGCAACCGGCATAACGCCCTTTGAGTTTGAGAACATGGCAGAGTCCACTGGAATGTACCTCAGGATAAGAAGCTTGCTGAAGAACTCGCCCCGAAACCAGCAGAAAAACAAAAAGGCTTCTGACTAACTGCTCGACTTAGCACGAAGAGCTATTTAATTATCTATAACTTTGTGTTCTGTTAACTAGTACCAAGTGGAGATAAAATTGTTTTCCGACTTGTCCCTCCCATGTTTAAAAGTCCGTCCAGAGCTTAACTGTGGCCTGAAGTCAGGCCTGTTTTAAAGAACAGAAAGGCTGGGCTTGCTGGTTTACTATATTTTATTCTTACTGATAAGAACTTGGGTTGGGGGATAAAAGTATGAGCTGGTTTAGAGATAGAGGAGATTTGCTAAGGTTTCTACTACTTTGGGATTGTGTCTGTCTAGAGTGATGGTTTTTATCTGTCTTTTGTACATTGTTTTCCCTTTCTACATTTTGCTAATTATCCTGTATATAAGTTTAATATATCATTTTTTAAAAGAAAGGAATTCTAACCATTTTAAATTCATGTCGCAACTCTGACAACCAAATGAGAAAAATCAGGGATGAGCAGCTTTACCCCATTTGGGGTATTTTTGTAAGTGATTTACACGCATCAATTTTAATAACACTTTTACTTTTTTGTAACTTCATTCCTCATATAAGTTTGCGATACAGGTATGTTCATCTTTGTGTACAAAGGTTTAATAAATTAGCTTTCATATACATAATCTAAGACTTTGAATACAAAAAAGTGATTCACAGTTAAATTAGCGTACACAACCTTGTAAGTTTGGACATAAATTATGTGATTGCAAAAATTAGTGGTAGCAAAGAAAATCTAGGAAAATGCAAGTTTGAGTATTTTTAGTGTTTTCTCAGTCTTAACTATAGAGACAGCAGAATCTTTTAAAGTAATTTTGAAAAAAAATGAAGGGCAGCTAGCCTTTGTACAAAAATAACTTTCTAGATTTGAACCCTAAGATAATTAGTACTTAAAAATAAAAGGTAGACATAAATTGCTTTTAATTGTCAGATATATGAGATAGTGCTGGACTATGTTTTTTGTCTTTAAGTGGAATGCTATTACATTGTTAGAGTTCGCGTCCCTGAAAATAAACAACTTGAACTTAGTCTCAGGCAGTGTGATCCTGCTCTCAGGCCAGCAGAGGGAGCAAACTATAACCATTCCAGACCATTTCAGATTTCGTTTTCATTTTGAGGACTCGGTCTACTCTTCTATGAACAGGAAGGGGAAGAAAATCCTAGGAAAAGGGCAGCTTATTTTCAAGGCCCTCACAGAACCTGCTAGAGACTGAATTAAAGGTTAGATACTTGTTTTTTTCCTCTGAGTGGAAGTATATAATAAAAACAAGTTTACGTAGTTTTTTTTTTTTTTTTTTTTAAGATTTTATTTATTTATTTGACAGAGAGAGCAAGCCAGCACAGGCAGACAGAGAGGCAGGCAGAGGCAGAGGGAGAAGCAGGCTCCCTGCCAAGCAAGGAGCCCGATGTGGGACTCGATCCCAGGACGCTGGGATCATGACCCCAGCCGAAGGCAGCCGCTTAACCAACTGAGCCACCCAGGCGTCCCTTACGTAGTATTTTTATTTACACTGTCTTGCTATTTTTGTCAGTGCATATAACAGCACCACATGACGCCTGTAACCGGAGGAAACGTGTGGCATTGAGGGGTTCCAGGGACTTGTCAGCATGCAGGAAGTGGTTGTGGACAGGCCAGTCTTCCACTGAGGACCTGACTGCTCCCTAAGTCATAATAGGTAGTGAAGGGCTCCTGTGAGGACTGCCTTGGAGCTCCAGGGAGAGACACCATAGCGGTTCCCTCCTTGGCACGAGCCCAGGTCTCATGTTAAGGTGTGTTCGTGGCACTCTCCCCATGTTCACAATCCCCGTATTACACAGATATGGTTAATGTCATGTTTTAGAGGAAGTCCCTAAGACCCACTGCTGGTAAGTCACCTAGTCACCCTAACTCGAGAGTGACTGACCCCCACATCCACGCTTTTAGCCACTGTGTTGCCCCCTTGTCCAAAGCTTTTTAAAAGCTCTGGCTCCTCTCCAAAATTAGCTTCCATTTTCTACTCGTTCGGTTACTTGTTGAGGACACACTTAGGTAGTTCCATGTACTTGGGCTTTAGAGGAAGAAAATGATAGAATCTGCCTCTAGGAGCTTACACACTAGCGGAAGATGATGGCTCCCTCTTAGTCACGGGATCCAAGGAGTCACCTGACGGAAAGGACAAGGTACTTAGACCATCTCGGGTAATGGGAGAAGCACTGAGGGAGGATTGGCTTCAAGTTCACAGGGCTGTGGGTCCAAGTGTTTATTTGAAAGGTACTTAAAGACTCCTGAAAAGAGAAGAACCTTGAGCGAAGCCTTGGAGGGGAGGTAGAAGGGTTTCCATAGGCGAAGCGAGCGTCGGATGCACAGGAATGTGAATGACTCGAACAGATAGATGTTAAGGTGGTAGAAAAAAGGACTTTAAAAAGGGCCGTTGATCCATCGACGCTGAGAACTCTCGATTGCTTTACTATGGGGTTTGAATTGTATTAGGGAAAAGGATCTGCTTAAAGATCTTTCAGTGACGAGTGACCTCATCCAAGGGATATTTTAGGAAGATGAATCCTCAAGCAGAACTGAGACTCTAGAAGAGACGTGTCACAGAAGGAAGCCTCCCCCAGATGAAAAGGAGTTGCCTTAGGAAGGTGCCCCATTTTCAAAATCTGTCCTGCCTACCGTATCTGAGCGCGATGGAGAGGGGTGGGCAGAGCAACAGGCCGGCGTGCAGACTTGTCTGCTCAGGAACAGATCACAGGGTGTGGGTAGGTGAGATCATAAGCAAACACTTGTTCTCCTGGATGGACTTGGAGCCAGGCTGGGGACAGGTTTCTAAACTTTGCCTTGGGGGAGAAGGAACGTGGGTTGTAACAGGGGTTGCTGAAACAAGACCAGCTGTCTCCTTGGGCAGGTAAGTGGAAAAAAGGCCCTGCCCTTACTAAAACCAAATAGCAATTTCTTCTTTCAAAAGCTTGCATTTCCATAAGCGGTCAAAAAGAACTTGCTTTCTGCTGACAACAGACTTTCTCCTAGTTGGTTCTAGATTCTTCAGGTTCTCTGCTGGAACTGTTTTGCCCTTCTGTGTCATACTTTGTAGAATGTCATTAGCCTGCAAAGCC
This sequence comes from Taxidea taxus jeffersonii, assembly GCA_003697995.1. NCBI lineage: Eukaryota > Metazoa > Chordata > Mammalia > Carnivora > Mustelidae > Taxidea > Taxidea taxus. Next base: position 121,707 of record ML102095.1, on the reverse strand, counting down.
AACAAGGGTGTTGTGACAATTTTGAATACCCAAGTGGTTTGTAAGGCAGGACCTGTTTCCTGAGAAGCCGGTGTGTCCACACAACCTGTGTTTCTCTTCAGCAGTTAGTAAAGTCCTTTTTCCTTCAACCTAATGTATTCATTAACTTAATGGTCTAAATTCATTTTAGAATGTTCAGGGTGATATTATTCTTGTTGAAGTGTTTATAAATTGTTCTTAACTACAGAGCCATTTATTTCTCTGTTAATAATTGGTAAGTTTCTGAACAGGCATGTTTTGTAAATTACCAGCAACCTAGGTAGAATGTTTATGGAATATTGGAGTGGAGGGAAAATGTGACAGCCGTCTAAAAGGGAATTTTATATATATATATATAGGATCCTAAAGAAATAACTGCATTTGCAGGGCGGTGGGGGAATGGAGGGAGACTGTAAAATTAAATTAAGTGGAAAGACCTCCCTCCCTATTTATTACTTGCAGAGCATGTGATTGTCATTCATATTTGGATTTTGAATTTGTAGATTTTATAATTTTAGAAAACCAGCCCTCTCCTCTGTAAAACTCACATCTCATACCCTTCTAGCTGATGTTAACCGTCTATGCATTAGATTTAATTTCTAGTGAATTTCCATTTGCAAGTATACCCCATTGTAACTATTCAAAGAATAAAATGAGAGACTTGATTTTTCTTTAAAACCTTTACTCTTTGAATTGTAAGCAGAAGGAGTAACAAAGCCATCAGTTTGAAGGGAAGTTTCCTGTAAAGGAATCCTACACAATTTTTCTTCATTCAATATAGAAATTTATTTTTTTACCAATTTTCTAAACCTCAAAGTTTTTTTTCTTTCCCCAAATGGAAAGTCTTGATTTCTTTGTTGATTACAAATGTAGTACATATTTGTTTTATAAATTCAAACAAAACAATAGTATAAAGTCCTTTATAATCACAACTTTCAGAGAAAAATCATTGTTTGTGGTTTGGTATACCTTTTTCCTGAGCAAATACCTGTAACTAAGAATTTTTAAAAATGTTTTATATGTATAAGTGTTTCAATAAAAGTGAGATTATATTATACTTGTAAGTATTTGAAATAGTTTTTTTTTTTTAAGATTTTGTTTTTGGGTGTCAGGTGGCTCAGATGGTTAAGGTTTTATTTTTGTTTTAAGTAATCCTTATACCCAATGTGGGGCTTGAACTTAAAAACCCCGAGATCATGAGTCCAACATTCCATGGACTGAGCCAGCCAGGTGCCCCTCCAGTTATTATTGTTAATGGCTATATGTTAGCATACATTGTTTATTCAATATTGTTTATATTTTTCCCTACAAATGCTGCGATGAACATTTTTGAAAATTTTTTTGAGAGAGAGAGCATGCATGTGTGAGTGGGGGTGGGGTGGGCAGAGGGAGAGGGAGAGAATCTCCAGCAGATTCCATGCTAAGCATGGAGCTTGATTTAGGGCTCAATCCCATGACCCTGAGATGGAGTGGAAATAGAGTCAGAAGCTTAACAAACTGAGCCATCCAGGTGCCCCTGCAGTGAAGTTTTTTTGTTTGTTTGTTTGTTTTAAAGATTTTATTTATTTGTCAGAGAGAGAGCACAGGCAGACAGAGTGGCAGGCAGAGGCAGAGAGAGAAGCAGGCTCCCTGCTGAGCAAGGAGCCCGATGCGGGACTCGATCCCAGGACGCTGCGATCATGACCTGAGCCGAAGCCAGCCGCTTAACCAACTGAGCCACCCAGGTGTCCCTTTTGTTTGTTTTTTTAAGATTTTTTTTTTCTTTTTTGAGCGAGCATGCGCAGAGGGAGAAGCAGGCTCCCCACTGAGCAAGGAGCCAGATACGGACTCAACCCCAGAACGCGGGGATCATGACCTGAGGCAAAGGCAGATGCATAACAGACTGAGCCATCCAGACACCCCTAAAGGTAAATCCTTAAATATTTATGGTAATATGTTAATAGGATGCATTCCTAGATTATCAGATTGGATATTTTATGGGTGTTTTTGGCAATTTTTATTTCTTCTGTAAATTGTCTTCATATCCCTTGCTCATTCTATTTGTTTAATGATACGTAGTAACTCTTTATTAAAATGTTTATCTTTTGTTAGGTAACACTGCACAATTATGTTTTTTTTTTTTAAAGATTTCTATTTATTTATTTGTCAGGGAGAGTGAGCACAGGCAGACAGAGGCAGGCAGAGGCAGAGGGAGAAGCAGGCTCCCTGCCGAGCAAGGAGCCCGATGCGGGACTCGATCCCAGGAGGCTGGGATCATGACCTGAGCCGAAGGCAGCTGCTTAACCAACTGAGCCACCCAGGCGTCCCCACAATTATGTTTTTAATCTGTCATGTATATTTTAACTTGTTTATGATACCTTTTGTAGTACGGAAGTTTTCAAATTTTACTAGTCAAATCTTTGAATCTTTTCTTTTATGAATTAACAATTTTGTTATGATGTTCTATTTTCCAAAAGATTCTTTATTTTGCAAAGTCACCATCTGATATCCAGTAATGGGGTTATTGATTGAAACTGATATTGAAAAATTATTTCTTCCCCAGTATTTAAGTTGTGTGATTAGTAAGACTGTCTCTCCTTGTAACTCTCTCAAGTTTATTTTCATGTGGATGAGTTTATTAATTACTATCCACATTTGGTTCAGATTATGCCCTAATATGTCACTATATTGGGGGTTTTCTTTCTGAATGAACTGGAAAGTCAATGATACTGTCTTCCCTTTTATTGGTTTATTTTTTCACATATGGATTAAATGAAAAAAAAAAACTAGAAAGAATGACTGCTGCAGAATGTGAAAAATAATTTTATAATCTAACCAAAAGAACAGGCACACAAAAAATAAAAGGATTCTAATCCCTTTATTATATTTTATTTTTAATAAAATTTTATGGTAATGGGAAGTTCTGTATATCACAAATTCTAGATCAGAAATGCATTTTTTGGGCGCCTGGGTGGCTCAGCCCGTTGGGTGGCTGCTTTCGGCTCAGGTCATGATCCCAGGGTCCTGGAAGCCTGCTTCTCCCTCTCCCACTCCCTCTGCTTGTGCTCCCTCTCTCACTGTGTCTCTCTCAATCAAATAAATAAATAAAATCTTAAAAAAAAATGCATTTTTTAAACAAGTATCAGTGACCCGGCTACATTTGGAATTTTTATAACACAAGGAATTACAGAAAATACAAGAGATTTGAGCCTGACTCAGCTTTCTGTCGTTTTAGACAGCTGACATTGCTCCTCTGTAGGGGTGACATCATACCAGAGTGAGTTCTTAGTGTTTCCAGTGGGGGAGGTGAATTCATTAGTCATAAGTGAGAATGACACATGAAACTGGATTGGGACAGGTTATGGGATTAGACCCAGGGCTGATTTCTCACGGGCTCCTAACAAGTTTCTTTCTGTTCCTACCACGTGCCTTCCATGCCTGTCCTGATCTGTGGTTCCCTGAACCAGTTACAGTTCTGGGTGTTGCACTGGTCTGGTTTAAAGTCTTCGTTTTGAATACACGGGGGACTACTGAGACCTGACTGTAGCAGGGTGGTTGGAACCTAATACAGTTTCATGACTTAAAGAATCAAGGATGGGGACGGGTCACAGACATGTGAGAGGACCAGAATGTGTTGCCTACATTCATAACTGAAAGAAAAGTGAAGTTCGGGGCGCCTGGGTGGCTCAGTGGGTTAAGCCTCTGCCTTCGGCTCAGGTCATGATCCCAGAGTCCTGGGATCGAGCCCCACATCGGGCTCTTTGCTCAGCTGGGAGCCTGCTTTCCCTCCTCTCTCTCTCTGCCTACTTGTGATCTCTGTCTGTCAAATAAATAAATAAAATCCTTTAAAGAAAAAAAAAAGTAAAGTTCTCCCGAATTCTCTCCAAAAAGTTTATTGACTCACTGTTAAGAATCTGGCATTAGAGACCCAAAGATGTTGCGTTTCTCAGGCCCTTGCAGGGCTTTTGCTCTGGCTGTTTGTGCTGCCTGCCTGTTTTTCTCCTGAAATCCAGTTGGCTGAGTCTCTCACTGGCTTCAAGTGTGTGCTAATATCCCTCCTTCCCAGTGAGACTGCCCTAACCACCTGGTTGAAAACTCCACACACACATACACGCCACGAGATCACCCCTGACGTCCCTTGATTGACTCTCTCTTTTCTGTAGCATTTTCCATTCTCTAATATATTACATAATAACTTATGGTTTATCATCTTCCTTCCCCAACTAGACTCTCAGTTCGACCAGGCAAGGATCTCTCAGTCCACGGATATGTCCCAGGCTCCTAAAACAGTGCCTGGCACATTAGCAAACACTCAGAAATTTTTGTGATTTTTTTTTTTTAAGATTTAATTTATTTATGTATTGGGGTGGGGAGGAGCAGAGGGAGAGGGACAAGCAGACTCTGCTCTGAGCACAGAGGCCCACACAGGGCTTGATCCCACGATTGTGGGATCCCGAAATTGTGACCTGAGCCAAAACCAAGAGTCTCACACTTTAACCAACTGCGCCACCCAGGCACCCCCAACTTTTGTTGATTAAGTGACTCGATTTGGAAGTTGAAACATCCTACCTGTTTATGGTACTAGGGACTGGCTAGCACCCTGGTAGGGAAGTAGACTCACGCGCAGGTACAAGTGTGAATTCTTGACCTTAGTCCCTGCCAACTCAGGCGTTTCTGTGTGTCATCCTCACTTAAGCTTCCATCACCCTGAACTGCGTTTCATTTTTGGCAAACCAAAACAATTTCCTGATCCCATTCTTCATATGAGCTTCAGAGCAAAATTACCATCGTATTTAATATGCTTTGGGTGACCGATTCACTCCTGGGTATATTTATATAGTGCACAGGCAGACATAAGCCTCGTTGTACCCTTAAGAAGTTGTGGGGCACCTGGGTGGCTCAGTCGGTTAAATGGCCAACTCTTGATTTCAGCTCAGGTCATGATCTCAGGGTGGTGAGATCGAGCTCTGCATTGGGCGTTGAGCCTGCTTGAGATTCTTTCTTCCTCTCCCTCTGGCCCCCCACCATGTGTGTGTGCATGCGCGTGCACACGCAAGCTCGCTCTCTCTTAAAGAAAGTTCTCTCTCTCTTAAAAAAATGATATAACCAAGTGTATATTACAAAGGAATACTTAAATTAACTGCAGGCACAAAACACAAGTGATCTTCTGAATATTCATCAGTTATGATGGAAATGGGTTGTGTTGATTTCCTAGTGCTGAATTTTGTCAAATATCTCTATTGTATTGAGACTATCAGTAGTTTTTGTCCTTTGTTCTTTTGATACAATGTATTCCATTAGTTGATACAATGTATTCCATTAATTGATTTTCAGTTAAACCAACTTTGCATTCTTGGGATAAGTACCATTTGATCATAAGGTATAACCCTTTTTCTATATTGCTAGATTCAGTTCGCTAGTATTTTGTGAAAGATTTTACATCTATAGTCACCAAGATATTGGGGTATGGTTTTTTTGTTGTATTGAGTTTGGTTTGTTTTTTTTTTTAAGATTTTATTTATTTATTTGTCAGAGAGAGTGAGCACAGGCAGACAGAGAGGCAGGCAGAGGCAGAGGGAGAAGCAGGCTCCCTGCCGAGCAAGGAGCCCGATGTGGGACTCGATCCCAGGACGCTGGGATCATGACCTGAGACGAAGGCAGCCGCTCAACCAACTGAGCCACCCAGGCGTCCCTTGAGGGTTTTTTTTTTAAGTTTATTTATTTAAATAATCTCCACAACCCAAAGCTGGGCTTGAACTCACCACCCCAAGATCAAGCGTTGTCTGCTTCTCCAACTGAGCCAGTCAGTTGCCCCTGTTGTACTGATTTTTAGAGTACAAGGAATATTAATGGGTTTGTGGGTAGTAATCCAATTATCTAAGAACTTATATCCTTGAACAATTTTTTTAAATAACTTTTCTCATCCTTTCATTATTCTGAGTTATTATTAATCCTAAGGACAAGGATATGTTCCATTCCTAGTATAAAGTAATAATAAATACATGTAAAGGGCTACTAGTAAATTTATTTCTAAATCTCTACATATTCTTTAGCATATTAGTTGCTTATTTAACTTTGATTTTACCTCAAATCCTGCTTACTGGGCATTTTACTTTTTAAGATTTTTTTATTTGACAGAGAGAGAGAGCATAAGCAGGGGGAGCAGCAGAGGAAGAGGGAGAAGCAGGCACCCCACAGAGCAGAGAGCCCAACACAGGGCTCAATCCCAGGACCCTGGGATCATGACCCAAGCCAAAAGCAGGCCTAACCATCTGAGCCACCCAGGCACCCCAAGATTTCATTTTTAAATAACCTCTACACCCAGAGTAGGGCTCAAACTCATGACCTCAAGCTCGAGTCACATCCTCCCCTGACTGAGCCAGCCAGGACCCCCATGCTTAATGTTTGAATATATTCAAGGTTGTATCTGTGGAAGTTATCATTCGCTGTGTGACAGATGATCCCAAAACTTAGTGTCTTATAACATCAATACTTTATTATTTCTCATGATTCTGTAGTTTGGGGTGTTCTGCTCACCCTGCTCAGATTCACACACAAGGCTACATTCATTCAGTAGCTTGACTGGGGACAGAGGGGCCAAGATACTTCCCATGGCCGGGGCCATGGTACTAGTTGTCAGCTGGGCCCCTCTCTCCACGTGGTCTTACATCATTCGGTAGTCTAGACTGAGCTTAGTTACAAATAGCAAAAGCATTTCAGGAGGGCAAAAACAGAGACCGCAGGCCTCTTAAGGCCTAGACTGAAATCCACACAGTGTCACTCCCACCACATTCAATCACAAGTTGGCAAGACCAGCTCAGATCCCACCTCTTGAGGACTTGAGCTGCAAAATACTGTGGCTCTTTCTTCAAAATCTACTACTATGCAGATTTCAAGCAATTATAAGTTGCTTCCGTTCTTTGAGAATTCTCATGCATCAAGTAATCACTTAACGCAATCTGTAGTCTTGCAACTATAAGATAACTTTTTTAAAAAAGATTTTTTTTTTTTTATTTGACAGAGATCACAAGTAGGCAGAGAGGCAGGAAGAAAGGGGAAGCAGGCTCCCTGCTGAGCAGAGAGCCCGATTCGGGGCTCGATCCCAGGACCCTGAGATCATGACTTGAGCCAAAGGCAGAGGCTTAACCCACTGAGCCACCCAGGCACCCCAGCTTTATGATAATTTTAAAAATTATTTTGAGGGGCGCCTGGGTGGCTCAGTGGGTTAAAGCCTCTGCCTTCGGCTCAGGTCATGATCCCAGGGTCCTGGGATTGAGCCCCACATTGGGCTCTCTGCTCAGCGGGGAGCCTGCTTCCTCCCCTCTCTCTGCCTGCTTCTGTTGCCTACTTGTGATCTCCGTCTGTCAAATTAAAAAAAAAATTATTTTGAAACTCATTTTGGAAATATCTGGAAGTTACCTATTTCCAGAACAGGGGGAAAAAAATAAGTGGAATAAGAGTGTGTTTAAAATCAGAAACCGCTGAGATAACAGTGTCAAGTAGTAATGCTAACAAACCAACCTATTTTTGTGCACTTACATTTTGAAACACGCTACTCTTATCCATTTGGCCTATAAGAACAGATCTCTCTTCCAAGGAATTGTTTTATTATTGGCCCAAAGTACTAGTCTAACGTGGTCTATTTTTGTATCAAGTGGTTGGTGATAACTAATAGTCATCGGCTTGATAAAATTCAAAGTTGGCACAAATTGACTCCTATGCATGTGAATAAGATAGGAGATGGTAGGGGCACCTGGGTGGCTCAGTTGGTTAAGCATCCTGCTCGATTTGGGCTCAGGTCATGATCTCAGGGTTGTGAGATCAATCCCCACGTTGGGCTCCTCACTGGGGATGGAACCTGCTTGGGATTCTCTCTCTCCCTCCCTCTGCACACAACCCCCACTACCACCCCCTCCCTGGCTTGTGCGTGTGGGCTCTCTCTTAAAAAAATTTTTTTTAGGGGCGCCTGGGTGGCTCAGTTGGTTAAGCAACTGCCTTCAGCTCAGGTCATGATCCTGGAGTCCCAGGATCGAGTCCCAAATGGGGCTCCCTGCTCCGTGGGGAGTCTGCTTCTCCCTCTGACCCTCTCCCCTCTCATGCTCTCTCTCTCACTCTCTCTCTCTCAAGTAAATAAAATCTTAAAAAAAAATTTTTTTAGGGACGCCTGGGTGGCTCAGTTGGTTAAGCAGCTGCCTTCGGCTCAGGTCACGATCCCAGCGTCCTGGGATCGAGTCCCGCATCAGGCTCCTTGCTCGGCAGGGAGCCTGCTCTTCCCTCTGCCTCTCCCTGCCTCTCTGCCTGTGCTCTCTCTCTCTCTCTCTAACTAATAAATAAAATCTTTTAAAAAAATTAAAAAAAAATAAGTAAAAAAATTAAAAAAAAAAATTTTTTAAATAGTTAGGAGATGGTGTGAGTAGCTGTGCCGCACCCACTATGTGCAACATACCTCCCCGAGACCCCATCATGCAGAGAGGAATAAGACCTCTAGCCCCCAGAGGAAAGGAAAGCACATGATTAGCAACTAGATGAGGCAGAACCTGGTAAACATCCCCCGATCACTACAGAGTCCCCCCCAAAACTCAGAGTAGGCCGAGAACACTACCACCTAATCAGAGTGCCCTTGACTTAGGTCAGATCGGAATGAGAAGCCCTAGTGTAACCTCAGAGTGAGAAGATTAAACTTCCTGAAGCCATAATACAGAGGAAGATATGCTTGCTGAAATAAACACCTTCAGCAATTGGGAATTGGTTGTTCGGTACTGGGTGCTGAGCTCTGTTCCTGGATAATATCCTGAGAGGGTGGATACACACAGTTGGTGCCAGAATCTGAGTCCGTTTAACTTCTATTTGAAGATGTTATGACTGACCTTACCCCCATGCGGGATTAAATAGTGACCACCCCCCCACAATCATGTGGTCCAGAACCTCAGAAGGTGACTTTATTTAGGAACCATGGTTGCAGCTATATTTAATTAAGAGGAGGCCATGCTGGAGGAGAATGGGCCTTTAATCCGGTATGTCCTTACAAGATGGAAATTTGAACACAAAGATGAAGACACACAGGGAGGAGGCCACGGGAAGATGGATGCAGAGACCAGCTTGATGTGTCTACAAGGAATGCCAGCCGATTCCAGAAGCAGAAAAGAGGCATGGAGCAGATCATCTCCCAGAGAGCCCGGAAAGAATTCATCTTGCCAACATCCTGCTTCCAGACTATGAGAGAATAAGTGTCTGTGTTTAAGCTACCCGGTTTGTTGTACTTTTTACAGCAGCCCCAGGAGACTAATACAGTTAGTTGATTAGCATGCTTACAGATTCCATTTTCAGGGCTCCACAGTCCTCCTCTGTTGGTGCTCTGCCAGTCACAAGTAGTTTTCCATCTGGGGTCAACATGATGATTGCAGCTCCAGCCATCGTGTCTGTATTCCAGTCAGTGTGAAGTAGAGAAGAAAGGCAAGGGGTTGCTCTCTTCCTTTAAGAACGCTTCCAGAAGTTACACGGGCCGCTTCGGGAATATGTCTTCATTCTGGATGTTGGTATGCTAGGAAAAATCAGGTGCAGAAAAAGGGAAGAATGGGGATGCCTGGGTGGCTCAGTTGGTTAAGCAGCTGCCTTCAGCTCAGGTCATGATCCCAGCGTCCTGGGATCGAGTCCCACATCGGGCTCCTTGCTCGGCAGGGAGCCTGCTTCTTCCTCTGCCTCTGCCTGCCACTTTGTCTGCCTGTGCTCGCTAGCTTTCTCTCCCTCTCTCTCTGACAAATAAATAAAAATTAAAAAAAAAAAAAAAAAAGAAAAAGGGAAGAATGGGTTTTGGGGGGGGGGGGGGGGGCATTTCATCATCTCTGTGATAGTCTTTGAAAACCAAACCAGTGTAGTGAATGTAGTGAAAATACTCACTTTACCCTGATTATGGTATGTTCAGAACGGGGAGAGCTGGGGCCCCAGGTGGCTCAGTTGGTTAAGCGTCTGACTCTTGATTTCATCTCAGGTCGTGATCTCGGGGTCCTGGGTGGGAGCCCAGAGTTGAACTCAATGCTCACCAAGGAGTCTGCCTCAGATTCTCTCTCTCCCTCTGCCCCTCCCCTGTCATGCTCTCTCTCTCAAATAAATAAAATCTTAAAAAAAGAAAAAAAGGAATGGGCAGACCGAGGCCAGTATGGGCCAGTCAGAGGAGAAGGGAGGCAAAGGGAGGATGCGTGTGTGTGGGATGCGTGTGTGTGTGTGTGTGTGCGCACGTGCCTAGAATACCACATGAAAACATGAATAAGGAAATGTATTTTATCCACTGCTCTGGCAACCATCTTACAACTAGCCTTAGGAGCAAACAGACTCTGCAAATGGCAGGGAAGGGGAAGAAAAGGCTTCGAGTGCTGGAGAAAATTGTCGAGTCATTGAATCAACCGACCCTGGCGCTCAACCCCGCTCCAAACTTCCCGTTTTATGAGCTAATTATTTTTCTGATTCTTTAAGCCAGGCTCACTTAGACGAGGTGCCGGAATCATGCTCCCTGATGTGAACGCCGTTAAAATGTAGAATTTTTGAATAGCAGAATATGAACGTGAACATCTGAGCAGCCTTGGCAAATTTAAGAACTCTTATCTTCCTTCCACTTTAGGAATTTCACTGGGGACTCAAATAGCTTTATCTGGCAGGAACACACGCATAGTTATTTCCAGGTAGCTTCTGATGGCCTGTCTGTGATGGAGGAATATTGGCTCTGTGTTTAGGCACGGTTCAGGTGTGGGCTTGAGTGGAGGCGGGGAAAGAGAGACATTCTCACGCATCATTGGTGGGGATGCAAATTGATTCAATCTTTTTGGGGAGGGCAATTGAAAAGAACCTTAAGTGTGCATCCTTTAAGTGGGCAACCTATAATCTGAGAATGAATCCTATAAATACATTTGTATAATGCAATTGTTCGAAAAGAAACAGGAGGCCTCCAAATGGAGTCACTTGTGCTAAGCCCATCTCAGCAAACCAAAACTTAATACCTAAACTGACTGCACCTTCCACCTCTCCCAGGGACATAACCTTTAACCACTCAGTCTGGAATTACCAGGGCAGCACTAGTGAGATCCTCTGCTGGGTGGACCCCTGCAGTCCCCTGCGGGAAGGTGACCTTGCCTGAAACAATGCACATTGTGCTAGAAACTTTCTTTTCCTGCCCCCTTCTGCTTATAAAAGCTTTCCATTTTGTATAGCTCCCCAGAGCTCCTTTCTTGCTAGATGAGATGCTGCCCCATTCATGAATTGTTGAAGAAAGCCAATAAGATTTTAAAATTATACTCAGTTGAGTTCTGTAGTTTTAGCCGAATATACATGCACACACTGCTTAGTACAGCAGTGCATGTAATAACGAATACTGAAAATAACCTAAATGTCTATCAGTAGGGATTGGGCAAATCGTACCGCACTCATAATCCTGCAGTGAAATCACTGAAAGGAAAGGAAATGCCCTCCATCTTCTGATACGGAAAAAGATCTAGGTATCTCGCTAACGTATGTGTTACCTAGACAGGGCGTGTCGGGATGTACTATGTATGTCGTGCAGACAGCCCCCAACTTACCATGGTGCAAATCACAATTTTTTGATTCTATGGTAGTGGGAAAGGAATACACATAAAGTAGAAACAGCACTTTGAGTACTTGAATCTGGATCTTGTCCCGGGCTAGTACACTGTGGTCCCTTCCTCTCCCACGATGCCGGGCAGTGGCCTCAGCTCCCCGCCAGCCACGCAATCACGAGGGTCAAACAACGGATACACAACACGGCCATTCTGTCTGTCACTCTCAGTACAGAAGTCCATAAATTACATGGGGTAGTCAACACTTCCTTTAAAAATGGGCTTTGTGGTAGATGATTTTGCCCAACTGGGAGGCTCATGTCAGTGTTCTGAGCATGTTTAAGGTGGGCTGGGTGCACCTATGGTGTTCAGGAGGTTAGGTGTATAAATTGCATTTTTAAAAAAGATTTTATTTATTTGATAGACAGAGATCACAAGTAGGCAGAGAGGCAGGCAGAGAGAGAGGAGGGGAAGTAGGCTCCCTTCTGAGCAGAGAGCCCGATGCGGGGCTTGATCCCAGGACCCTGGGATCACAACCCGAGCCGAAGGCAGAGGCTTTAACCCACTGAACCACCCAGGCACCAGGTTGTAACCTCATATAAGTCGAGGAAGATCCACATATATTTACATAGAAGTTAATATATGTAATATATATTAACTTTTATATTGCAACAATATACATGTTAGCTAAGTTATATGCAAATATGTTACATTTTAAATTGTTAAGGAAATGTGTATATTCCTAGTTCTGATACACACACATAAACACGCATGTTTAAAGAATTTCGATCCTCTGCCTCATCTCATACATAAAAAGAATTTTCCCGAGGAGAATAAAAGATTTAATGTAAAAAGCAAAACTTAAGACAATTTTTTAAAAAGATTTTATTTATTCGACAGGGAGAGAGAGATGACAAGTAGGCAAAGAAGCAGGCAGAGAGAGAGGAGGAAGCAGGCTCCCTGCTAAGCAGAGAGCCCAATGCGGGACTTGATCCCAGGACCCTGAGATCATGACCTGAGCTGAAGGCAGAGGCTCAACTCACTGAGCCACCCAGGAGCCCCAAGACAATTTTTTTTTAAGATTTTATTTGTCAGAGAGAGAGATTGAGATCATAACAGGGAGAGGGGCAGGCAGAGGGAGAAGCAGGCTTCCCGCTGAGCAAGGAGCATGATGTAGGACTCCATCCCAGGACCCTGGGATCATGACTTGAGCTGAAGCCAGAAGCTTAATCGGCTGAGCCACCCAAGTGTCCCAAGAAAATTTTTTTTAAAGATTGACTTATTCACTGACCTCTACCTCTGACACCAATAATACATTATATGTTAATTAATTGAATTTAAATGTTTAAAAATGGAAAAAAAGATTTATTTTAGAGAGAGAGATAAGAGTGTAAGTGGGGGAAGGGCAGGGGGGAGGGAGAGAATCTGAAGCAGACTCCCCACTAAAAACCTAGCCCAACGTGGGGCTTGATCCCAGGCCCCTGAGATCATGACCTGAGCTGAAGTCCGGTTGGACACTCACCTGACTGAGCCACCCAGGTGCCCCTAAAAATTTATATGAAAATATAGGGGACTACTTTGACCTAGAGTTTTAAAAACATCTGTTCCTTAAAAAGCACCATTTTAATTTATTTATTTTATCTATCTATCTATCTATCTATGTATTTATTTATTTATTTTATTCATTTTTGAAAGAAAGAGCACAAGCAAGGGGTAGGGTCAGAGGGTAAGGGAGAAGCAGACTCCCTAATGAGCAGGATGCCTGATGCAGGACTTGAATCCAGAACCCCAGGATCGTGACCTGACCTGAAGGTAGATGCTTAACTGACTGAGCCATCCAGATGTCCTACAAACCACCATTTTTTAAAAAGTGAAAAAAAATAGGTCTCAGACTGGGAAAAGGTATCATTCCTATTTATATGTGAATATATTAAGAATCTCTGTAATCAATTAAAAAAATGAAAAACAATCCAACAGGATAATGTCCAAAAGATATAAAGAGGCAATCCACGTAGGAAGATACATTAAGTAGCCATATAAAAGAATCTCAAGCTCATTTGTCATTAGGAAAATGCAAATTAAAACCACAAGAGATTATTTCAAATCTTTTAGAAGGACAAATATTTAAGCATCTGATACCAAGTGTTGACAAGTATGTAGGGAACACGAGGGCCGGGGTTAGGGCCACCCCCTCAAGTTATAACGCCCAAGCCCTATAAAGATCTGAAAATGTCAGGATGCCTGGGTGGCTCAGTTGGTTAAGCGGCTGCCTTCGGCTCAGGTCATGATCCCAGCATCCTGGGATCGAGTCCCACATCGGGCTCCTTGCTCGGCAGGGAGCCTGCTTCTCCCTCTGCCTCTGCCTGTGTCTTTGTCTGCCTGTGCTCGCTCTCGCTCTCTCTCTAAATAATAAATAAATAAAATCTTTAAAAAAAAAAAAAAAGATCTGAAAATGTCTGGTTGGGGTGTGTGGTGGTCTAAATTTTCAGACCTCCTCTCTCCAGAAGATAGAGTTTAATTCCTCTTTCTTTGAGGGTGGACTGGGTTTAGTGACTTACTCCTAAGGAGTAGGTTTTGTAAAGGGGTGAATCCCAGACCAGATTATAAAAACCATGGCAGCTTCCCCCTTGCTTGCTCTCCTGGATCTCTCATCGTGGGGAAAGTCAGCCAACTGCCAGGTTGTGAGGACACAGAAGCAGCCCAGGGAGAGGCCCGCCTGGCGAGGGTTGGAGGCTCCCTGCCAGCAGCCATGGGAGTGAGCTCTCTTGGGAAAGAATCCTCTAGCTTTGTGTAACTTACCTGGTTTGTCATTCTTGTTGTTGTTATCCTCCTCTGCTATAGACTGAATGTTTGTATCCCCTCCAGATTCACAAGTCAAAGCCCCAAGGCGTTGATATGGGGAGGTGGGGTCTTTGGGAGGCAATTATATCAGGAGAGCAGAGTCGTTATGAATGGGATTAGGATCTTTAGAGAAGAGACCCCGGAGAGCCCCCGTGTCCCTTCTGCCATGTGAGGACACAGAGAGGAATGGCAGCCAGGAGCCAGGACGGCAGGCCCTCACCAGACCCTGAATCTGCAGGGACTTGATCTTGAACTTCCAGCCTCCAGAACTGTAAGAAATAAATGTCTGTGTCCTATAAGCCACCCAGCCTGTGGTGTTTTGTTAAAGCAGCCCACATGGGCTAAGACACCCCCTTAATGAGAAATATTAAATTATATTAAACTTCCAGTATAATCATGTTAATTATTTAATCTCTCCCTAAGAAGAGAAATTAAATTCTAAAGAAAAATATTTTGTCAGATAAGGGGCACCTGGATGGCTCAGTCAGTTAAGTGTCCAACTCTTAATTCCGGCTTAGGTCATGATCTCAGGGTTCTGAGATCGAGCCCCGCATTGGGGCTGAGCAGGGAGCCTGCTCAAAATTTTCTCTCTTCCTCTCCCTCTGCCTCTTCCCACCACACTCTCTCCGTACCTCTAAAATAAATTATTAAATTTTAAAAAAAGATATTGTCATAAGTTTGAGCTTTAGAAGGCCACAGACCATTGTAATGTCAAAGTTTTTTTTCCCTCTTAAGCAAGAACAAATTTCCATCCTCTTGGGGCAATAAAACTCCCATTGTGAATGTATGTTCTAGCCCCAGTCAGGCTCACAGATAGCCCCGGCTGGTATCTTGACTGCATGAACCCTGATGAGAGCCTTTGAGTGAAAAGACCTGGCTCTTCCATTTTTGGATCCTTGACCCTCAGAAACTGCGAGATCGTATGTACGGTTTTCAGCCACTCAAGTTTTAAGTTTTATTAAATCAAGACTGATTTGTTACACAGCAATAGGTAATTCAGACAAAGAGGTCATGGTCCAGCAGATGGTGTGTACTATCTCAACTTGTCTAAGAGTCAAAGGACTGTCAGGGACCTTGTTTTGACTAGTGCCATGAAGAGAGGAGATACCTACCTTACCTTTGGGATTCACACAGGCACCATGTCTCAATAGATGTGAGCCAATTATTATTAGGTTAAACCATATGAAGTTGCATTTTTTTGGATGCAAAGTAATGAAACACCAACGATTTTGTGCAGTTCAACCAAGCAGCTGGCAAGAGTCTGGGTGTGGGAAATCATACTCATCAGTTGTTGTTTTTTTTTTAAGATTATTTATTTATTTATTTGACAGACAGAGGTCACAAGTAGGCAGAGAGGCAGGCAGAGAGAGAGAGGAAGGGAAGCAGGCTCCCTGCTGAGCAGAGAGCCTGATGCGGGGCTCGATCCCAGGACCTTGGGATCATGACCTGAGCCAAAGGCAGAGGCTTTAACCAACTGAACCACACAGCACTCTGCACATCAGTTTTGTAGGAAGACTTATGCATTCTTTGAGTTTCAGTCATGGTTGACTCCAATAGCCCTGGGCTTTTCATTTACCTGGTCTCGATTCTCTAATCTGTGAAATGGGGATAATAACACTTTATTTCCTGTTCTCAGAAGAATACAGTATGACAACAAGCAATTAGCCATTGCTCTTCTGATCCAGAGATCTGGAACAGCGCATAACTGCTGGTTAATACCCTGGGTGTATTTTTAGCTTGAAGACATGGAAAATATAAGTGGCTGGCTTTCCTGGCTTTCTTTTCCTGCTTTCCAGGCAGTTTTCTAAGGCAGATCTTTACAGGAATGAGTAGCCGGAAAGCCAGATTTTCTGCAGGCAAGAGGTTGTATTTTTCTTCCCCTTGAGCAATACTCTTTGAGCAACTTCGTTTGCTCTGTTTTGTGAAGAAGAGGTCGTATGTGAATAAATTCAATTAGATAAAATTTGTCTTATGACTTCATGCATTTAGCATTAAAGCCTGTGTGTGTGTGTGTGTGTGTGTGTGTGTGTGTGTGTGTTTGGTTTTGATCTTCTGCTTGCATTTTTATCGCCAAACCAGAAACACTGTATAAAGATAATATAATAGAAAAAAATACAAATTAATTTTCTTTTGCACCTAAGCTCCTTGAAATAAACACAGAAATGAGAATTAACTTTAGCAGCCTGAAGCTTTGCTCCGCAATGACAAAGGGAACATTTGAAACTAAAATTAACTTCCTCTACCAAAGGTGCTAATTTTTGCATTTATGGTGTCCACGTGGTTACAAAGTGAAAAGCGCTGTGGTGCAACATCCAGAAAACTGATTTTAGGATGCCAGGAAGACTCATGGGTCCTAGGGCCCTGTGGACAAATAGTGAAATGCAAGGTTTGTTGTGATGATTTCTGATCCCAGTTTATGATTTTTATTTTAAAGATTTCATTTATTTACTTGAGAGTGAGAGAGCGTGTGAGTGGGCGCAGAGAGGGGTAGAGGGAGAGAGAGAGAGAAACTCCACCAGGCTCGCTGCTGGGCTTGGAGTCCTGCGTGGGGCTTGATCTCACCACCCTGGGATCATGGCCCAGGCCGAAACCAAGAGTTGGATGCTTACCCAAATGCACCACCCAGAGGTCCCCCAGTTTATGATATTTTTTTAAAGAGTTTATTTATTTATTTGACAGAGATCACAAGGAGGCAGAGAGGCAGGCAGAGAGAGAGGCAGGGAAGCAGGCTCCCTGTTGAGCTGAGAGCCCGATGCAGGGCTCGATACCAGGACCCTGAGATCATGATCTGAGCCGAAGGCAGAGGCTTTAACCCACTGAGTCACGCAGGCGCCCCAGTTTATGATTTTTGATAGAATAATGATAATTTAAGAAATGAGGAAAAAATTCATTAAACTCAAATTATGGAATCTCTTCTAGAAGGTATAACATGAAAATCTCCAACATGCAATTGTTGTCCTTAACCTTTGGGGGAGGTCAACAAAATACTCTAACCCTTTTGATGGCGAGATATTTATTCAAACACAGTAGTTGTCCTTGAACTGAAATGCTTTGTTCTTAGGGTGGTGGAGGGGCCCCTGGGTGGCTCAGTCGTTAAGCGTCTGCCTTCGGCTCAGGTCATAATCTCAGGGTCCTGGGATCAAGCCCCACATTGGGCTCCCTGCTTCGTGGGCGGCCTGCTTCTTCCTCTGCCTCCCCTCACCCCCACCCCTGCTCCTGCTTATGCTCATGTTCTCTCTCTCAAATAAATAAATCTTTTAAAAAGGGTGGGGGGTGGGGGAGGCAGACATGTATCCTTTTTTGCTACCTAGAATCCAAACGCCATTCCAGTTTGGGGAATCTTGAGGTAGGTTCTGAGCCCTTTCTCCTGATACAGAACCAAAGAGGCAGTGCTGTGCCCTCTCAGGGATCCCCAGTATCTGGGGCACAGCCCTGTGACCAAGGCTGAGCCAATCAGATGACCCTCTTGGGACTTAGAACCTGGAGGAAGGAAAAGGCCCAAGCATGGCTAAAAAAAGATCCCCGTGGAAGCAAGAATGCGGGAAGTCCAAGGGTGTCCCCAAGCGTCCGGTGACATAAGGCCAGGCCATAATTCATTCCCATCCTTTGAGGTGCCCGGTGTCTCCAGCGATGTGCTTTCCCAGGGTCCTGCCCCTTATCAGTGTCCCCTCTGAAGTTAAATCTTAAGTCTTATTCTCTCTAATAAAGGCGATGTTCTCCCTGCCTTCCAACTGCCAGATTTATGCCCCTGGGAAGGGAACAAAAATATGAGCTGTGGGCACCTCTCCTGTTCTCTTTATCCTTGTTGGTTTTCATCTCCTCACTACCATTTTGGTAAGATTTAAGAAGGGATTAGTGATAAATATATAGTGAGTTTTCCAGCATGCTGGAAATTGAAGATATAATACAATGAATTCCCACCTACAATAAGCCATCACTTAGATTCAACAATTGTTAATATTGTACCACTTGGTTTTACCTGTGTGTGTGCATTGCTGAACCATTTGAAATTAAACTGTGAACATCATGGGGGCGCCTGGCTGGCTCCGTCAGGAGCGGGTGCAGCTCTTGATCTTGGGGTCATGAGTTCGAGCCCCACAACGGGGGGAGAGTTTACTTAAAAAAATAAATAAATTGTAGGGGTGCCGCCGTGGCCCAGTCAGCTGAGTGTCTGATTCTTCAATTAGCAATAATCGCGCCTCGGATAAACCTCATTGGCTACGATACTGCCACTGCGCAAAGCTAAGAGTGTCTGATTCTTGATTTCAGCTCAGGCCATGATCTCAGGGTCTTGAGATCAAGTCCCATATCAGGCTCTGTGCTCAGCAGGGAATCTGTTTGAGATTCTTTCCCTCTGCCCCTCCCCCTGCACTCTCATTCTCTCTCTCTCTCAAGTAAATAAATCTTATTAAATGAATAAATATATTGTAGACATCACGATACTTCACCCCTATATACTTCAGTGTCCATTTTCTCAGAATGAGGACATTCCCCCTAGATAACCACAATTGCATCTGGGTCCCCAAGAAAATCAGGAATGTAATCAAAGTTCATACCCTTGGTTATTACATGCCTTTATTCTCTTCTGATCAAGAACAACTCACCCCTCCCCCCCCAGGATGATTTTTTTTTTTTAAGATTTTTAAAAAATTTTATTTATTAGAGAGAGAGCTCAGGCAGACAGACTGGTAGACAGAGGCAGAGGGAGAAACAGGCTCCCCGCCGAGCAAGGAGCCCGATGTGGGACTCGATCCCAGGACGCTGGGATCATGACCCAAGCCAAAGGCAGCCGCCCAACCAACTGAGCCACCCAGGCGTCCCTGATTTTTGTTCCTTTTAACTTTGTTTTGAAATACAGATTCATGAAGGTTGCAAATGAATGTACAGGAAAGTCCCATGCACCCCTCCCCCCAGTTTCCCCTGAGTTCACATCTTCTACAACCACAGCATAATATCAAGGAAAGAAATAGACATTGGTACAATCCAGAAAGTTTCTCAGATTTCTCTAGTTATACATGTACTCATTTATGTGTGTTATAGCTCTGTGCAAAATTTTAATGACAGATTTGAGCTATAACTCATATAAATTAAATTCACCATTTCAAAATTTATGATTCAGTGGTCTTAGAATATTCACAGAGTAATGAAACCATCACCATCGTCAATTCTGGGACATTTTCACCAAGCCACAAAGAAACCCCGTATCTGTTAGCTGTTACTTCTGTTTTCTTCTCCCCATCCCCAGCGCTGGCAAACACGGGTCAACTTTGTATCTCTATTAGTAAACGCCTACTTATTTATTATGCTATTTCATATAAATGGACTCATACAGAGTGTGGTCTTCGGTATGTGGCTTCTTTCACTCAACATCATGTTTTCAAAATTCATCTTTGTTTTATTTTATTTTATTTTATTTTTTTAAGATTTTATCTGACAGAGTGAGAGATCACAAGTAGGCAGGGGTGGGGGGAAGCAGGCTCCCTGCTGAGCAGAGAGGCTGATGCGGGGCTCGATCCCAGGACCCTAAGATCATGACCTGAGCTCAAGGCAGAGGCTTAACCTACTGAGCCACTCAGGCACCCCAAAATTCATCCTTGTTTTAGCAGGTACTTTCCTCCTTTTATGGCCAAATGATATTCCATTGCATGGATATACCTTGTGTTGTTCATCCAGTTTTCAGTTGATGGACATCTGGGTTGCTTCCACTTCTTGAATCTGATAATGTTGTTATGAACACATGAACATTTGTATACAAGTTTTCATGTGGACATACGTCATCATTTTATGCTGGGAATCTACCTGTGAGTGGAGTTCCTGGCTCATGTGGGAATTCTATGTTGAACATTTTGAGGACTTGCCAAATGATTTTCCAGAGTAGCCGCATCATTTTCCATTCCTACCAACACTTTGTGAGAGTTCTGATATCTTCACATGCTTGCCAACAGTTGTTACTGCCTGTCTTGTTTATATTTAGTTATTTAGTGGGTGTGAAGTACTATCTCATTGTGATTTTTTTAAAAGATTTTATTTATTTATTTGACAGAGAGATCACAAGTAGGCAGACAGAGAAAGAGGAGGAAGCAGGCTCCCTGCTAAGCAGAGAGCCCGATGCGGGACTCGATCCCAGGACCCTGAGATCATGACCTGAGCCGAAGACAGAGACTTAACCCACTGATCCACCCAGGCGCCCCTCATTGTGATTTTATATTGGCATCTCACTGATGACTGATGACGCCGAGCATCTTTCTGTATGTTTATTGGCCATATGTATAACTTCTTTGGACAAATGTTATTCACATCCTCTGCCTGTTTTTCTTTTTTTTTTTTTTAATTTTATTTTTATTTAAACATATAATGTAACCCCACCCCCCTCTCCCAACCTCCCTCCCCCCACCCCACCTCAGTTTGTTTTATGACATTAAGAGTCTCTTTTGGTTTGTCTCCCTCCCAATCCCATCTTGTTTCATTTTTACTTTTCCTACCCCCTTAACCCCCACCCCCGTTGCATCTCCACTTCCTCATATCAGGGAGATCATATGATAGTTGTCTTTCTCCGATTGACTTATTTCACTAAGCATAATACCCTCTAGTTCCATCCATGTCTTCGCAAATGGTAAGATTTCATTTCTTTTGATGGCTGCATAGTACTCCGTTGTATATATATAGCACTCTTCTTTATCCATTCATCTGTTGATGGACATCTAGGTTCTTTCCATAACTTGGCTATTGTGGACATCGCTGCTATAAACATTCGGGTACACATGCCCCTTCGGATCACTGCCTGTTTTTCAATTGGGTTATATATCTTTTATTTTTAAAGATTTATTTATTTATTTGAGAGAGAGAAGGCATAAATGTGGTTAGGGGCAGAGGGAGAGGAGGAGACAGACAGAGAGAGAAGCAGACTGCCTGCTGAGCTGCTGAGCCGGCAGTCCAACACAGGGCTTGATCTCCTGTCCCCGAGATCATGACCCAAAGTGAAATCAAGAGTGGGACGCTTAACCAACTGAGCCACCCAGGTGCCCCAGGTTGTATAGATTTTAATTGTTGCCTTTTAAGTGTTTTTTATATGCTCTTGATACAAATTCCTTAACAGATACCTGATTTTCAAATATTTTCTCCCATTATCTTTCCACTTCTTTTTTTCTTTCTTAAGATTTTATTTATTTATTTGACAGACAGAGATCACAAGTAGGCAGAGAGGCAGAGAGAGAGAGGAGGAAGCAGGCTCCCCACCGAGCAGAGAGCCCGATGTGGGGCTCTATCCCAGGACCCTGGGATCATGACCTGAGCCGAAGGCAGAGGCTTTAACCCACTGAGCCACCCAGGCGCCCCTATCTTTCCACTTCTTGTTGATATCCCTTGAAGCAGAAAAGTTTTTAATTTTGATGGGAGTTCAACCTTTGTTGCTTATATTTTTATTGTAGTACCTAAGAAATCATTGCCTAATCCACCATCATGAAAATCTACATCTATGTTTTCCTCTAAGACTTTGATCATTTTAGCTCTTACATTTAGGTCATTGACCCATTTTATTTATTTATTTATTTATTTATTTTAAAAGAGTTTATTTATTTATTTGGCAGACAGATCACAAGTAGGCAGAGAGGCAGGCGGGGGGGCGGGGGGCGGGGAGCAGGGTCCCTGCTGAGCGGAGAGCCTGATGCTGGGCTCAATCCCAGGACGCTGGGATCATGACCTGAGCTGAAGGCAGAGTCTTAACCCACTGAACCACTCAGGCACTCTGGTCATTGACCCATTTTAATTTGTATATGGCATTAAGCAGGTGTCTAACCTCATTCTTTTGCAAGTAGATATCTCTTTATCCTTTTTAACAAGCACTACTTGTTGAAAAGATGATTCCTTCCCCCACTGAATGGTTTTGCAAAAGACCACCCTGTCAAAAATCAATTGATCATGGGGTGCCTGGGTGGCACAGTGAGTTAAGCCTCTGCCTTCAGCTTGGATCATGCTCCCAGGGTCCTGGGATCAAGCCCTGCATTGGATTCTCTGCTCAGCGGGGAGCCTGCTCCCCCTATCTCTCTCTTCCTGCCTCTCTGCCTACTTGAGATCTCTTTCTCTCTGTCAAATAAATAAATAAAATCTTTAAAAAAATCAATTGATCCTAAAAAGAAAGGGTTTTTTCTGGACTCTCACTTCTATTCCATTGGTCTATGTCTGTCCTTTTTTTTTTTTTTTTTTAATATTTCATTTATTTATTTGTCAGAGAGAGAGAGAGAGCACAAGCAGAAGCAGGGGGAGCAGCAGGCAGAGGCAGAGAGAGAAGCAGACTCCCTGCTCATCAGGGAGCTGGATTTGGGACTCAATCCTAGGACTCTGGGATCATGACCAGAGCCAAAGAGAGACACTTAACTGACTGAGCCACCCAGGCATCCCTATATGTCTGTCCCTGTGGTGATACTAACCTGCCTTGTTTACTATAATTTTATAGTAAGTTTTGAATTTGGGAAATGTGAGTGTTCCAATTTTGTTCTTTTTCTTTTTTTAAGATTGATTTTGGCTGTTCAGAGTCTCTTGCAATTCCATATGAATTTTAGGATTAGCTTTTTCACTTCTGAAAAAGTCTGGTTGGGATTTTAATAAGAATTGTGTTAAATCTGGGGAGCGTTGAGGAGATTTGCCATCTTAACAACACTAAGTCTTCCAATGCATGAATGTGGGACTTTTCATTTATTTAGTCTTTAATTTCTTTTTTTTTTAAGATTTTATTTATTTATTTGATAGACAGAGATCACAGGTAGGCAGAGAAGCAGAGAGAGAGAGGAGGAAGCAGGCTGTCCACAGAGCAGAGAGCCCGATGCGGGGCTCGATCCCACGACCCTG
This sequence comes from Taxidea taxus jeffersonii, assembly GCA_003697995.1. Classification (NCBI taxonomy): domain Eukaryota; kingdom Metazoa; phylum Chordata; class Mammalia; order Carnivora; family Mustelidae; genus Taxidea; species Taxidea taxus. The sequence continues at coordinate 98,461 of ML102095.1, read as the reverse complement.
GGATCATGACCCGAGCAGAAGGCAGTGGCTTTAACCCACTGAGCCACCTAGGCGCCCCTTTAATTTCTTTTTTTTTAAAGTTTTATTTATTTAAGTAATCCCTACCCCCAACACAGGGCTCCAACTCATGACCCCAAAGATAAGAGTCTCATTCTATCCACTGAACCAGCCAGGTGCCTCTAGTCTTTAATTTCTTTCAGCAATATTTTATACTTATTTAGTGTTTAACTGTCCCCTTTTCAAAATACCATTGAATAGGGGAGCCTGGGTGGCTCAGTCGGTTGCGTGTCTGACCCTTGGTTTTGGCTCAGGTCGTGATCTCAGGGTTGTGGGTTCAAGCACTGCATGGGGCTCTGTGCTCAGTGGAGAGTCTGCTCATGATTCTCTCTCTCCTTCTCCCTCTGCCTCTCACTGCGTGCTCTTTCTCTCTCAAAATAAATAAATAAACCTTAAAAAAAATAGAATGCCATTGACTAGCTAAGAAAACTGGGCCTGTTCTGCCTTCTGAATCTATTATTTAACTTTTCCCCTACCCCCTACATTTCTCATAAACTAGAAGCTAGCCCTAAAGGCTTGATTACTTTCAGGTTCAATTATTGTGGGGAGAATACTTCACAGATGGCGCTGTGTCCTTACATTGTAATATATTCAGACCCATATAAAGGCTGGTTGTCCCATTGAAGAGTTTTGAGTAGGAGAGTTGTATCAACTTTGCCTTATAAAAAAGGTCATTCTGATAACAAGACAGATAAGGGATTGAAAGTCAATAATGTGAGTCAAGACCAACAGTCACATGTTGCTATTATCTAGAAGGAGGGACATAACTTTTTGCATTGCAATTGTCCCATAATGATGTTGGTGGTCTAGCCTAGAATGGCGGGAAGGATAGATGGATTAACCACACATACGATAGAATTGACAGAATTTAGTGACTAACTGCAGGAATTGGACCTACTTGCATGTGGATAGGAATTAATGAATTAAACAGCCTAGGGGAGGAATTAGAGTTCAGTATCGAATATGTGCAATTTATGCCTATGACATAATCAAGAAGTATTTATTGAATCAATTGAAGTGGCGATATCCAACATCCATTTGTATGTACTAATTTGGAATTCAAGAATTATGGGCTGGAGGTGTGGATTTGGGGGTTATTTGGACATGGATAGTCATTGAAAACAAGTAAATTGGTGAAATAACACAGAGAAAAAAATGATGGGTGGGAAGAGAAGAGGGAGCTAGAATAGATCCTGGAGGTACATCAATGTCAAGGGGTAGTTAGAGTCCTGAAAAAGAAATTGAGAAGGACTAGCCTGAGAAGGAGGAGGAAAACAAGAAGGGTATGATGCCATAGAAGACAAAGGATGGAAGGGATATGGAAAGAGGGTGTATCAGTTAGCTATTGCTGAGTAACAACCCACCCCAAGACAGTGCATTAAAAGCACAAGCATTTATGTAGCTCATAATTCTGTAAATTGGAAATTTAGACTGTGCTTAGATGGGTGCTTCTTCTGGTCTCAGCTGGGCTCCCTGACCAACCCTAACAACAATCAGTTACAGGATCTCTAGGTAGCTCTTCTCATGGATTTTGGCATGCATAATTGTAGCCACTTTTTGCAATATACCAAAGAGAGAATAGCCAACAGCGAAAATGCTGCTAAAAGGTCAAGTAGGTGAAATTCTTGTCTCCACTGCTCAGCTGAAACTCCTATTGCCAGAGTCATCAGTAATAGCCATGTCATTAAGTTCATTAAATGACCCAGTATTCGTTGACGATATTGGCAGTAACCACTTCGGGTAAGCCATGTGGTCAATTTGCGATGGGGAAACAGTGGCATCAGGCATAGAGAGCTTGTTCAAGAAGCTTGGCTGGAAAAGTGAAGATGTGTTGATGGAGGGTTTTGTTCTGTTTTGTTTCGTTTATAAGATAAAGGAGTTTGAATAAATTTACATGTTAATGAGGAGTCAGTAGAGACAAATAGGTTGAAGATACTGGAGAAAAATTGCATAATTCATATGTTTGGCATTAATGTTCAATTTGAGACCTATCCAGATATGCAGAAGGTTAAACAAGAAAGAATATGACAGGGGTGCCTGGATGCTTCAGTTGGTTGGGCATCTTGATTTTGGCTCAGGTCATGATCTCAGGGTCGAGGGATTGAGCTCTGTGTCGTCAGGCTCCCCACTCAGTGGGGAGTCTGCTTCTCTCCCTCTTCCTCTCCCTCTGTCCTTCCTCAGCTCTCTATTTAAAATAAATAAATCTTAAAAAAAAGAAAATGATAACCTACTTTATCTAGTGAAGTCCAGAACATGGATGATTTGTATGTGAAAATGCTACACGTGCTTGTATTATATGTGGATTATTCACATTACGAAATGCAAGGGTCATTTGAGGACTCTCCACTGAGCGAGAAAACTCCTGTAAGCAGCTTTTGGTCTCCCCCGAACCCATGTCCACCTTGGCACAGTACTCAGAACTATGTGGCACCTCCCCAAAGCAAATTTCCAATTCACAAAGCATTAACAAGTGATGTACATTTGCTGAAATATTTGGAGTAAAATACACTTACACATAACATACAGAAAAGCAATAAAAATCCACAATAGCCATTTTTAGTTTCTTTTTTTTTTTCAAGATTTTATTTATTTATTTGACAGACAGAGATCACAAGTAGGCAGAGAGGCAGGCGGTGGCGGGGGGAAGCAGGCTCCCCACCGAGCAGAGAGCCCCATGCGGGGCTCAATCCCAGGACCCCGAGACCACGACCCGAGCTGAAGGAAGAGGCCTAACCCACTGAGCCATCCAGGCACCCCCCATTTTTAGTTTCTTTAAAGCATTTCTTTGCAACCAGGCTGTGAACCCTCAAATATATATATATATATATTTTCAAATATATATATATATTTTTTCAAATATTATATATATTTTTCAAATATATAATATATATATATATATATATATTTTTTTTTTTTTTATTGTTCTCAGTATTCTGTTCTTCTCAAATATTTGTCCCAGCTGAATAGGTCTCTTCTTCGGAGAGGAATTGTGTTCTTTCCATCGTTCTATTCTGCCTCCTTGGCCTGTTGGTTTTTGTCTTCATGTTCATTAATTACCTCAGGGTAACAACATAGCTGCTTTGGCTCCAGATGGCACATCTGTGTTTGTCTCCACTGATCAAGGAAGGAAAGGCTTTCCCAGAAGGGCCTCCAGCTGACTGTCCTAGGGAAAGTCTGAGTAAGTGAGCCTAAAGTGTTGGGCATGTTGCCATGTCCAATATAATTGGGGCTTGTTAAGTAAGAAAGGGGGAGGGAATCTTGGGGGAGGCATCAGCAATGTCCACCACAGCTGAGTTCTTGGAGGGCGGCTGTCCTGGTCCTGTGTCCAGGTGTCTGCGTGGAGTCTGCTCCAAACATATGCTCTTTCTTGGCTCAGTCAGGACTCAGTGACTCCTCCCACAGGCACGGCAGGGACCTCTGAGTCTCTGCCACCTCGCGATGCTGCCCTCGTGGCTCCAAGAGCAAGCACACAGCTCTCAACCAGCCATTCATGCCACTGAGCATCTGAGTGAGGCCCAGAAGCACAAACCAGATCTCCTTTATGCCTGAACTTGCCAGCCATCTTCCTAACAATGTTGGCACAGAGCTACCAACCTGCCTGAGGGCTTTCTTCCAGACTCTTAAATGTGGATTGGGGACAAAGTCTCCTGTTCTGGGAGCCACCCCTCTTCCTTGCCCCAGATCTCAACCTGTGGATCTGCCCTCCTCCCTGACTCTCTTCTTCACTCTTCCTCATCAGCTCCCAGGCCTGGAAGGACACCATTCTCTTATTCCTTCTGTGTCACACCCCCTTTCTTCCCATCTCCAGCCTCCTAGCTAAGCCTTAATGCTAGACAGGAGTTTCTTCTGCACATCACAGCAGAAACTTGAAGGTCTTCCAGGCCCTTGGTATGACAAATGAGAGGTAAAGGGTTTTTAATAATCCCTTCTCACTTGGGGCGCCTGGGTGGCTCAGTGGGTTAAAGCCTCTGCTTTCGGCACAGGTCATGATCCCAGAGTCCCACACTGAGCCCCACATCGGCCTCTCTGCTCTGCTCTGCTCTGCAGGGAGCCTGCTTCCCTTCCTCTCTGTCTGCCTGCCTCTCTGCCTACTTGGGATCTCTGTCAAATAAATAAATAAAAATCTTAAAAAAAAAAAACCACCTTAAAAAAATCCTTTCTTACTTGATAATGCTGGAAGTCATTCTTTTCCTCTGCAAAGTTCTGTTTTGTGTTAGAGAACACTGTGACTGCAGCTGATGTCCCTGAGTGTATACCTAAAAATGGTTAAACTGAGAAATTCTATGTTATTTTTTTAACCACATTAAAAAGTTAATAATGTAATATACTAAACACCATTAAATTATATACTTTTTTTTTTTTAGAGAGGGAGAAAGGGTGGGGGTGGGGAGGAACAGAGGGAGAGAGAGTCTCAAGCAGTCTCCCTGCTGAGTACAGAGTATGGAGCGTGGGGCTCCATCTAATGACCTTGACGTCATGACCGACTGAACCCCCCCCAGGCACCCTGCACTATACACTTTAAATGGGTGAATTGTAAGGTAAGTGAATTACATGTCAATAAAGCTGTTGAAAAAGATCCTATTTTGGGGAGCACCCGGGTGGCTCAGTTGGTTAAGCGGCTGCCTTTGGCTCAGGTCGTGCTCCCAGGATCCTGGGATCAAGCCCCACATTGGGCTCCCTGCTCGGCAGAGAGCCTGCCTCCTCCTCTCCCTCTGCCTGCTGCTCTGCCTACTTCTGCTCTCTCTGTCAGATAAATAAATAAAATCTTTAAAAAAAAGAAAAAGCAGTGAACTCTAACAACAAATTCTTAAAAAACAAAAAAAGATCCTATTTTTGGGGGCGCCTGGATGGCTCAGTCCATTAAGTGTCTGCCTTCAGCTCAGGTCATGATCCCGGGGTCCTGGAATCAAGCCCCACGTTGGGCTCTCCCTCTGCTGCTCCCCCTGCTTATGCTCTCTCCCCCCAACCTTCCATCAAATGAATAAGTAAAATCTTAAAAAAAAAAAAAAGATCCGATTTTGAATGTCAAAACCTAATATTAATTTCTTCTTTTTCTCTCCTCTTCTTGGCTAACAACCCAACTTCACTTTCACTCCCACCTCACAGTCACTGCAAGTGGAGGACTTGCACCGTCCAGGGTCAGGATCAGCTGTGATGAAAGACAAGGCAAGAAAAGCATATTAATAGTTTGCTTTCTATAAATACTTTTATTAAACAGTTATCTATACCTCTCTCCCTTATTAAAAAAAAAAACTGTTTTGCCTCTTTCTTTTTTTTTAAATTTTATTTATTCATTTGACAGAGAGAGACAAGACGAGAGAGGGCAGTGGAAGAGGGAGAAGCAAGCTTCTCACAGAGCGGGGAGCCCAAAACAGGGCTTGATTCCAGGACCCTGGGATCATGACCTGAGCCGAAGGCAGAAGCTTAACCCACTGAGCCACCTAGACGCCCCTGTTTTGCCTCTTTCTTTTTGTTGTTTAAACTCTTTTACTCAGGAAATCCTGATACTAGTCTCATTGACCACCAATAAGAGTATCCCGAGTATATCCAACTGACCTGTTTACAAATACTAAATCTACACCCAGAAAAACACACCCACATATCCTCACTCAACCTGTGAGGCATGCAGTCAGTGAAGTTAGTATGGCAGAGTTAAGTAAACTAGTTATCTGGTATTAACATCTTTTTAAAAGATTTTATTTATTTATTTGACAGAGAGAGATCACAAGTAGGCAGAGAGGCAGGCAGAGAGAGAGAAGGGGAAGCAGGCTCCCTGCTGAGCAGAGAGCCCGATGCAGGGCTCAATCCCAGGACCCTGAGATCATGACCTGAGCAGAAAGCAGAGGCTGAGCCACCCAGGTGCCCCTGGTATTAACATTTTTTAGTTGAAATCACAGAAACTAGCTGGTATCTCCAGGTCGTAGGATTGAGGATAGTATTAGATTTGCCTATTTTGGGGCACCTGGGTGGCTCAGTGGATTAAGGGTCTGCCTTCAGCTCAGGCCATAATCCCAGGGTCCTGGGATCAAGTCCCACATCTGGTTCCTTGCTCGTTGGGGCACCTGCTGCTCCCCCTGCTTGTACTTGTGCATTCTCTCTCTCTTTCTCTGACAAATAAATAAAAACAAAATCTTAAAAAAAAAAAAAAAGAGGGATGCCTGGGTGGCTCAGTTGGTTGGGCAGCTGCCTTCTGCTCAGGTCATGATCCCAGCATCCTGGGATCGAGTCCCACATTGGGCTCCTTGCTCAGCAGGGAGCCTGCTTCTCCCTCTGCCTCTGCCTGTGCTTGCTCCTGCTCTCTCTCTGACAAATAAATAAATAAAATCTTAAAAAAAAAAAAAGAAGATGTGCCAATTTTGTTTGGGCCTTTCCTTTTAGAAGGTGTCTGAATGAGAGTGAGCCATTTTCTCGGAGCCCTGCCAGGGGCTGACAAGTCCCTGTGCACCTTCCCTTAGATTTATTGTCCAGATTCCATCTTTGGTATTTTTTGTCCAGTGAGATTTTAGACCCAGTACAGTTGTGGTCCCCCTTGTTGTTAGGTTGAACACCTAAGAAAAAGCTGGGTCTGTAAAAGAATAGAATATTAGAGTTAGGAAGGCCTGGCTGGCTCAGTCAGTAAAGCCTGGACCCTTGATATTGGGGCTGTGAGTTTGAGCCCCATGTTGGGTGTAGAAGTGACTTAAAATCTTAAAAGAAATAAAATAACATCTCTTTTCCAAAATCTCCTACCTACCTGGTTATGATCCATTCTCTGCTCGACTTTTTTTTGGGGGGGGGAACATTTATTATTTCTATCTATTTATTTATTTACTTATATTGATATATTTATTTATATCATTTATTTACATATACTCATTTATTTTAATACTTATTTAATTTTTTATTGAAATAATATTCAAATAGCATGAAATCAATCATTTTTAAAAGATTTTATTTATTTATCTATTTGAGAGAGAGAAGGGACAGAAGGAAGGGACAGAGGGAGAGGGATAAGCAGACTCCTCGTTGAGCTTGCCTGGCTTGATCCTAGGACCCTGGGATCATGACCTGAGCCAAATTCAGACACTTGACCAACTGATCCATCCAGGCGCCCCCCAAATCAGCCATTTTAAAGCATGCAACTTGGTAGCATTTAGTACATTCACAATGTTGTGTGACCACCACCGCTGTCTGGTTCCAAACATTTGAATCACTCCAAAAGGAGACCCTGCACCCACTAAGCTGTTGCTCCCACCTACTACCCAGCGCCCTCAGCCTCTGGCAACCACCATCTACTTTCTGTCTCCATGTATTAACCCGTTCCGGATATTTCTTTTTCTTTTTTTTAAGATTTTTTTTAAATTTAAAATTTAGAAAATTATTTATTTATTTGATAGACAGAGATCACAAGCAGGCAGAGAGGCAGGCAGAGAGAGAGGAAGAGAAACAGGCTCCCCACCAAGCAGAGAACCTGATGCGGGGCCCAATCCCAGGATCCTGAGATCATGACCTGAGCTGAAGGCAGAGGCTTAACCCACTGAGCCACCCAGGAGACCCCTTTTTTTTAAAAAAGATTTTATTTATTTATTCGACAGAGAGAGAACAAGCACAAGTAGGGGGAGCAGCAGGCAGAGGGAGAGGGAGATGCAGGCTCCCCGCCTGAACAGGGAGTCCAATGCAGGACTTGATCCCAGGACCCTGGGATCATGACCTGAGCCAAAGGCAGAAGCCCAACCGACTGGGCCACCCAGGAGCCCCTGGATATTTCATATAAATGGAGACACAATATGTGGTCTTTTGTATCTGGCTTCTTTCACTGAGCACCATGTTTTCGAGGTTGATTCGGCTTGTAACATGGGTCACTACTTCATTTTTTTTCTTTTGATTGGTACTATCTCCCTGTACTTATATTCCATAATTTTTTTTTTACCTATTCATCTGTCGATGGACATTTGGCTGTTTCTACCTTTTGGCTATTCTGAATCGTACTGCTGTGAACATTTGTGTACATATATCTGGTTGAGTCTGCTGGATTTTGTTGCTGGAGATAGGATCAGCTTCTCATGCACTCAACGAATATTTGTTGAATTAGGTTTCAACGGCTGCATCCACCACTGCTTTCACCAATGTTTTGCTTTACTGGAGAAAAGTCACAGAATCTTAAAAATGTTTGTGGTAGGAACTTGATAAGTCATCTTGTTCAACCCCCTCTTCATGAAACTACAAGCACTCAAAGCACCAGTCTATTTAGAAGATCTAAAATACAGTTTACATCATGATGTGTGGTGCCCTGTTGATATTGTTCTTTGTTAACTCAATGTGTACAATGCGGCTTTTGTTGTCACAAGATTGTTCCCTTTGAGACGTGAGGGTAGGAATCTAAATTTAGCTTGTCATTCTTTCATCATTTTGCTTTTAGAAAAATTTCATGAAACCCTACCATCAGCATTCTTTAGTTTTTTGTTTTTTTAAAGAACTTTTTTTTTTAAAGATTTTATTTATTTATTTGACAGACAGAGATCACAAGTAGGCAGAGAGACAGGCAGAGAGAGAAGGGGAAGCAGACTCCCCGCCGAGCAGAGAGCCGGATACGGGGCTCGATTCTAGGATCCTGAGATCATGACCTGAGCCGAAGGCAGCAGCTTAACCCACTGAGCCACCCAGGCACCCCAATTGAGCTGTTCTAATACTTTTACAGAAGACATGCATTTAAAATGATCAGTGGGGGACGCCTGGGTGGCTCAGTGGGTTAAGCGGCTGCCTTCGGCTCAGGTCATGATCCCAGCGTCCTGGGATCGAGTCCCACATCGGGCTCCTTGCTCGGCAGGGAGCCTGCTCCTCCCTCTGCCTCTGCCTGCCTCTCGGTCTGCCTGTGCTCGCTCTCTCTCTCTCACTAATAAATAAATAAAATCTTTAAAAAAAAAAAAGACAACTTATCCTTTAAAAAAAAATGATCAGTGGCTAAATCTGAAAATGGAATGTGAGAGCTTATTTTGAGGTAGGACCAAGCGTCTTCTTTAGTCTTAATACTGGCCACTCTGTGGGACTGATCACAGTCAGTGTTCTGCTAGGAGGGCTGGGACCAGGCCTTGGTCACAAAGTTTAAAGGGGTACTAAAAACTCCATAGTTTAGAGATAGAATGTTTTGACACAATATTAGAAAAATGGAAATAAATGCAAAAAATCTGTAATGAACAAAACATCAGCATTTTAAAATAAAGACAGGCTCAGCAGAATGAGTAGGGGAGAAAAGATAAAAACAGAAGTGTTTACAGGAGTACCCCACCATTAACAGTGACCTCATTTTACAGCATCTATGATTATACAGGTTGCTTCTTAGAGCTGAAGTGTTCAGATGAGGGGGAGAGGCGACTCTTTCAGATTAGGAATATGGATTCTGGATTTCAGGGGTGCCCCCACCACTTTGACCTCGCAGCTTGAAAACCAGGGCAGTGCTGAATTAAGAAATATAATTTTTGTGATTTAAAACTTGAATCGAGGGGAGGGGCAGCAGATAAGTTTACTTTGTCCGGAACTTCGAGCATTTCCAACGTAGCTCCCTGCCTATATACTCTGCGAGCCTGTTGGTCCAGCAGCACAATGCTTTGAATAAAGGTCAGCAAAGGGGTCGCCCTCCCGATTATTCCCTTCTACCCCGCAGGAGGAGGAAGCCCTGGGGCCCCTTATCCGCCTCGGAGTCCGCTGCAAAACGCCGGGCTCCCCTGACAGCTGCAAGTTCCTCCCAGGAGCTGCAAAGCTTCTGGGGTTGCCATGGTCGGTGAGAGTGAAATGCTGGCCGCGCTCTGCGGCAGCAGCCCCGAGCAGGCTGCCTCCTCTCCAGACCCTTTCAAAAGCTTTTAAGGGAGATCCCTGCGGGGAGGAGGGAGGACGGGGCATTAACCGGGGCTTTCGTCCAAAGCGGCAGGGGCGAATAAAAGAGGCTTTTCTCAAACTAATGGAGCAAGTGCTGGGCTTATTTCAAGGGATTTTAAAGCCCCGGTCCTTCCCCAGAGGAGAGGAGACTGCAGACTGGGATGGTCCTTCTCAAGCTTCACTCGCTGCAGGCGGCTCCTTCCAGGTTTTCCCAGCGATTCCGCACCGGGGGTCTTTCCCCGGAGGGAGTGGAGGGCAGAGACGACGCTCCTTAAACTTCACCTGCTGTGGGCAGCTCCTCCTAGCTGGTATCCAAGGATTTCTCACCCCGGGTGTGGTCAAAAAGGAAAAAAAAAAAAAAAAAGAAAGAAAAGAAAAAGTCAATCAGCCCAACGCTAGCAGGCTGTGGTCAGGACACTGAATGGAGCTCTCGGGTGTGACTGGCCAATTCTGGGGACACTTTCAGAAAAATGCGCCACTGACCGAAAGGAGGAGAAGCCCCTTCGTCCGGGCCGCTGGGGGCTTCCCTCCCACCTCCCTCCCATCCCGGTCCTCAGTGGGGTCTGAGGGCTGGACGGCGGGCGCGCCGGGCGGCTAGAGCGCGGCTCCCAGGCAGCGGCGGGTGCAGACAAAGAGGCGGCGGTGCCGGGCTCGGGCCGCGGCCCGGGGTGGGCGCGGAGCTCGGGGCGCCGGGCTCAGGCGCCGGGCGGCCGGGCCGGGGGCGGGCGCGGAGGCCGAGCGCGCGGGGTGGAGC